>JAAAKQ030062699.1:0-12563 GCA_010016005.3 Zanna intricata
TTTTTTGAAAAACATTTTTATTTATTTATATATGTAACAAGCTGGTCAGGAGATCCATCTCCTGGACCCCGTTCTGTTTCTTAATCCTCTTGGTTGTGAAAATAATACTGATAAATAACAAATATTGTTATTGTGTTTGTTCTTGTGTAATGCTGTTGCAAACAGATACACAAAACCAACTACAAACTTTTGCCTCTGAAGAAAATCAGAATTGGTTTTCTCGCGATATTTCTATTCCTGGAACAAATTTTTGATAAAAGGTAATCAACGAATTTTGATATAAGGTGATCAATGTATAAAAATGGGGGTCCAAATATGTAAGCAAAATTTGAAGACAATCGTTTTGGTCAGTCCTAAAGTATAAAGAAATTAAAAAAAAAAAAAAAAAATGTATTTTGACATAAGTTAATAAACTGCAGAAAGCCCATTTCTCATAAATAAATGATTGGAATAATTTTTGAAAATTCCTAATGTTGTAAAACTAGGAATAAAATGAAAATTTCCTAAACTAAAATGTAATTCCTGTAGATTATGTACGTTAGTAATTAAATGAAATACAAATAATAAAAATATTTAAGAAAAAAGTTTATATTATTTTACGGAATTCAGTTCTTTAAATGAAATTACTGAGAAGTAACGCTTCTTACAAAACTACCCACCCTTTCCCTTACATGCTATAAAAATAAGTAATAACGGACCACAAAAAATAAAAAAAATTAATTACTTTGAATAACAGTGTTACCCCTTTTTAAAACTTAAAATGCACTATTTTAAATGAAGGAGAGAATGCTATTAATTCTGGTAAATCTGGTATAAGCTGGCAATTATAATAGCCAATTCTTTAACACTATAAAGGATTTTAAACATTTCACTAATTTTTTACAACGATTTTTATTACTAACTTACATAAATTAAAATTTTATTATTATTTTTAATCTATTATTCTTGTCCAAAATAAATTTATTTCTTGGCAATAACTAAGTTTGATCAAAAGATAAATCAGATATTATTCATTCTTTATACATAATAATTTTAAAAGTTAGGACAGTTTGAAATTGCTTTAAAGACTCAAATCCTATGTAGAATTCTATTCTATGCCCACACTGAAACAAAATCCCGTTGACGTATAAAAGCACGATTCAACTAGATTTAACTTTAATTTACTCAGTTATAAAATAACCAAATACAACCCTCTTATAATATCGTTATAATTCTCTTCTTTTTTTTTAAATTTTTTTATTACATTCATATAAAATAAAGATCTGATGTGAACACCACATAACTTCATTGTACGCCTATTAAATTACATATGCACATTTTTAAAAGAATATAACATTACATTACACAAATAATTTCTCATTTTTTTTAATTTTTTTTTTTTATTTTTAGTTGTTATTTTTAAATTTTTATTGTAAAACTTATTTTTTTTTACAATCAGAGGTTAATATTTATTAATAATATATTTAAATAAAAACATGAAATGAAGTCTGATTCGAACCGATGTGAACCTTTCTAAAATTAAAATATTTCAATTATTAAAATTTTATTCAACTATTACTCTGGAACCAATGAAAATAAGTACCAGTTGTAATATTTCGTTGAAAAGCTCTCAGTGAAGAGAATTATTGAATTTTTGCAGTTAAGAAAAAGTCCAAAATCCAAATTTTTTTTGGACACTTCTGGTTCAGTCGATTGCAGTCAAAGGAGAGGTGCACAATCAGATGTTACAACAGTCCTAAATCCAAAATTGCATCATTCTACGGCTAATCGTCTCTGAATTAGGCGAGATACATTCGTACGTATCTAACTAGTAAAAATGGATTCTGGGAGGGTCAAAATGAATACTTCTATTGAAATGGGACTTTTTCGCGTCATAATACTTCCTTCCTTGTAGTATAACTTCCTTCCTTATAATAGAACCACATTTAGGATAACATAGAGAATACGATCCCATCCCCATGACGGATGGTAGCATATCAACCTTTCATCTGGAGGTACCGGGATCAAATCCCGGTCAGGCATTGCATTTTTCATCAGTAAATTATTCACGGAAAAATAAATATGATGTAAAAAACTTTTTTATTAATATTTATTTACGTGCCCTTTATAACTAAAACTGTAAGCGATAAAATGTTCACTAACGTACAAAGGAATTATAAAAAAAAATTTTTCAAAATTTTCCATCTACTCCTGGTTAAAAAGTTTTATTTTTATTCGGTTTTATTGTTTTACAAAAATATTTTTTAAACAAACAAATTTTTGTCACAAGTTTAAGGACAAATATTCTTTTTTTTTAAAGAATATTTCATTTCAATATTTCAATATATTAAATACCTGTATATATTTATGAATCTTTTTCAGTTATAAAACTTTAATAATAATAATAAACATTTAAACTTATCGTTTGAAGAGATTTAAATTTTAACCTTTACGAAAATATCCTAAAAAATTAACAACACCATTTTTAGCTGTTGTTGAAATAATTTAATGAAAATTTATTGCATATAATAGTAGAAAAAAAAAACAATTTTTTTTTTCTACAGTTGGAGTTAAAGATTTTTCACAAAATGAACATAAATCTCATGAATTGATTTTTAGTGACAAGCAAGACAATTTAATTATATTTACAATCTGTTTTAAACACGAAAAAATTTTTTAAAGAAAAAATGAACTTGCATAATCTTTAATGTTAACGATGCCTATCATTAAAGCAATTTAAAAAATATAAAACTAAAAGAGCAAATTAAAATTGAAAATACTGAAACTGTTTATCAATAACTTTCTATAGATAGCCCAGAGAGTAATAATATTTAAGATTAGTATTACAATTAATGTTTTAAAACAACATTTAACTTATTTCCAAATAACTATCATAATACGTAATATTAATGCATAATCTTCATCTCTGTAATTTGAAATAACATTAAATTAAAAACGTAAATCTTAATGAATAATTAAACATGTTTAATGTTATATTAAGGAGTATCAGATAAATATAAAATTACGTTATGGAATTTATCAAAATGATAAATATAATTAATAATAAATAAACAATAAACAAGTAAACGATGATGGTTAACAAATTGCACAGATGATTATGAAAGCTGTGGTGATTTATTAATTATGGTAAAATTATTTATGAAAGGTTAATTTATACAAATTAGAGAAATCTATTTGAAATATTGTACTGCTGCAAAACATAATCCTGTTTCATCATATAAAACATAATTTACCTAGGCTAAGTAAATTGCAACAGTTTGAGTTATTACAAAACTGTTTCAACACCAGATGGTAATAAAAAGGACACCTAAATGATTTATAATAAACTTTGTAATATAATATGGAATAATCATTTGATAAAAGTTAAAACAAAAAAGAAGTTAACTTGTTTTAAAATATTTTAAGATAGATATAAATGTTAAAAAAAAAATTATAAAGGGACTGAAGTAAGCTTATACATTCATATTTTGGATATTTTTCATTAAAATTTTCCCATTTACAGAAAACAAGCAAATACTTTCACTTTAAAATAAATATTAATTGGAATTTCGAAATAAAACTATAATTATGAAACAATAAATGTCGCTTATTCTGAATTTAATTTAGTAACTTCAGGTCTACAATGAAATTGAATCAATAGAATACAAAAAGAAACTATCGGTCATAATTGATAGGAAGTTCCAAGCTAATGTCAAAAATATACTCTTACTGTGTAGTAATACCAATGGAAATATTTCTAGGTTTATTAATTTACCTTTTACTATCACTCACATAAATTTTCGAAATATTAATATTAATAGGACTATAATTGAAATATATTGTTAGAATTATATTTTTAGATTTGAAACATTCTTTAAAAATTACATAATAACAATAATAATAATAACGGTTTTAAAAAAATAAGATATTATGAATTAAATAATAAAATATAATGCTATTTTAAAGGAAAACAAATTTTACTCCTTGCGTGATAAAAATAGTTAACTAAACCATACTAATTGAGCATGAAAGGATAATAATAATAATCATTTGATCGGCAATTCAAATGAAAAGTTTAGATAGTAAATTATTTTTTATTGATTCAGTGAACTGTCGATTATTAAAATTAAATCGATACAGTTAATCGGATTAAATTTTACATTGTAACTGGGTTGGTTCATAACAATAGAATAAACAATTTTAAAAGAAGGATGACGTAATAATAAATAAATAAGAGACTGATAATAGGAATGGATCGGTGTAGTTAATTCTTTTTGTTACAATTGAATGCTTACCAGACCCTCCCGCCATCTAAAAGTAAATATTGGTAGCAAAACAAGAAAAAACTCACAGAATTAACAACAATATTACTTTTAACTACTACCATCAAGTTTATTTGAATAAAATATGTTAGAAAAAAAAACGGAATCAAATAAAGTATTACAAATATTTTTTTCTCAAAGGTTACATCGTATAATGCAAAATTACATGTTATATTTAAGTCATAAAGATATTTGGAAGTATTTTTTCCAATAAGAGTAAAAGAGATAATAAACATTTAAGCTGATTAAACAAAATAAATTTAAAAACGAAAAATTAAAACGCTTCTGGGAATTATTTGTTAATTAATTAGATAGTCGACCAAAATTTCGATTGATCGATATCAGTAACATTCACAATTACGTAAAACTCAGCATTGATTTGTTAGAATTTATTAAGTATAAAGTAAAAAAATTTAACCTTTAAATTCTTTAACCTTTCAAAGCATGAAAAGTATATTGAGTGATAAAAAAATCAGACAAAGTTTTTTAATGACAAACGTAATAACTTAAACATAATTATCAAAATACATATGGTGATAAAGCACTATATAGAGTTACTTTCTAGGAGAGCTATAATTTTCACTGTTTTGTATTCCTAATATGTTTCCTGTGCTGTAACTCTTCTATTGTTTTCTATGTATTTTTTTTATGTATATTTTCAAGCATGTTACGTATAAGGTAGGATATATAGTGGTGGGGGGGGGGTAATTATGAATCCCTTCTATAAGAATGACTGTATGGTACAGAGGAAAAATCTTTGCTGTATACGGACTGCCCTTGTACAAAGTGGGATGTAGGATACCTAGCAAACGCTATGGTAAAAACACCACTAGACGTTTTAGATATCAGAGAGGCAGTGTGGATCCATGAGGGGGCGAACCGTGACGACGTGTAGGGCCAGGGAGGCAGCCCAATTGCTGAGGATGCCCGGGTCTGGAGCACACGCAAGAGTGTTCTGGATCGGGGTACTTCTGATGACGCAAGGTGTTAGAGAGTCGCGCACGGGGGGGGGGGCCGGAATGCACATAGCCCCGCAGTGGGGATAAGTGCTAGGGCCGGGAAGGGCAGTTCTCTGGAGGAGAGGCTCTTCGGCACCCCAGAAACGGGAAGCAGAGGGGTCTCGATGAAACCGGGGAGACCCCAATGAGGGGGCCAGTTTCTTGACCTGAGCTTGGGGGGTAGTAGTTAATTGGCTGCCACAAAACTTCACGGTGACTGCGTAATGCCTAACGGTGGGTCCAGTTGTCTTGGGGTGTATAAAAAAAAATTTCACTGTTCAGTTATGACAAAGAATTGATTATCACCTGAATTTATGGTGAGGGGGGCTACGATACACTCAGCTAAAAAAAAGAAGAAAATTCAGTAAGTTATTTCGGCTTTTGAAAGCTGTGAATGAGTTTTAATTTGAAGTAAAACGATTATATATTGTTCTAACAAAAAAAAAGTAATTTCTGGAAGTGGATTTGTTTCAGGAAAATTATATTATCGAATGATATGATTCCGTCAATCAGATCCATTGAGGTACCATCAATCAGATCATTGAAAAAAAAAGAAAAGGAGATGAAATCTGATTCGACCGATTGGACCCTTGTATCATCAAAATATTTCATTAATTAAATTTTTATTTAGTTATAACTCTGAAACCAATGAAAATAAGTACCACTTATGATTTATCGTTTAAAAGCTTTCAATGAGAGGTTATTAGTGCAGTTAAGAAAGAGATATAGGACAGTTTTGGTCCAGTTCATTGCAAACAAAAGGGAAGGTACACAACTACATGTTACAACAGTCCTAAATCCAACATTTTAACATCCTACGGCTAGTCGTTTTTGAGTTATGCAAGATCCATGCGTACGTACTAGAGACTTCACGCCGAAAGTAGTCTAAATGGATTAAGTAGGTCAAAATGGATATTTCCGTTGAAGTCTGAAAACCGAATTTTTTGAGATTATAATACTTCCTTTACTTCGTACAAGGAAGCAAAAATGAAGAATTTTCGAAATTTAATGACTGGCAAAAAATTAAATTTTGTTTTCCTAAGAACATAGTTAAAAATGCTTTTTATTTAAGCTGACAACAATGCTTTCATTCTTTCTTGGTTTGGTTGCTTAGTCTTACATAGTGGAAAATAACGGTACATAAAAATAAACCAAAAAAGGTTTTAAAGTTACTTTAAAACTTTGATCGGCTCCATCCCTAATATCTTTTAATATCGAGTTTTTCTTTGGATGGGGTTGTTTGTCTTGTCTAATATTCCTTCTGAAAATAGCTTCTTATCCTTCTCCATTTCTTGATGATTTCTATTTAGTTGCTTATTTTGGATTTTCTATGTGAAGATCTGATACTAGTAGGTCCATATATACGATGATACCAGAATCTGGTGAACCAGACTGTTTTAGTAATGAACAGTTTAAAAAAGCCTGTCTGCGGAATGACCCAAGGTCTATCTATCCTAAACGGTAGCTTAGTAGTTGAAGTGCTACCATGTAAATCCAGGTATCCTTAATTTGACTAAATATTTTATTGCAAATACCCTGATGGTAATTATTACGTTTTTTATCTTCTCATAATACTAGTATTTCTATAGTTCTAACTTATTCGAGATTTCAAAACCATTTAATATTTAAAAGCCTACTAGTTTTTTCTATAGTTCTAATTCCAATTTTTCTGTAGTTCTAGTTTAATGCCTTATTTTTATTATATATCACTATTTATTATAGTGTCCAAATTTTAATTTTATCAATCCGAAAATCATATGACATCTTTATCTCTAATATATTTTAATAAATATTACCGAATAAGATTTCTAAGTTAGGATATATAATAGATTTCAAGTTATATTTTATTGATCTAAATTTAACTAGAAGTAAAAACAGAATGAGGCATTGAATTTTACGCTAGAAGTAAGGCGTTCTGGGAAGAGAAGCCTTCAAGCGATAAAAGGAATTATTATTACATATGTAATGAAAATTTTCATTTTATTCTACATCTGCGATCTAATGTATAAAATTTCTAGGTATGCTTTTGTGAAAAGGAAGTCATTTAGAGAGTGTTTGGGGGTGTGTATGCAAGAGATGTTCCTTATTATACTGTACGTGCTATGCCGAATTGTTAAACATACAATGCTGGATATAACGAAGTAATAGTTATTTCCTTATCCTATATTAAATAAAGGGGATTAAATTAACACAATGATATCCTCACTTTTTCATTATGTCATTCCTTATGGAGTAAAATTTTAATAGATCTTCCTTTCGACAAACAACGTTAAATTTATTTTATCAGAAATGTAATAAGAGTCTTTATCTTTTCATTTTATTTAACAGATTTTCTTATAAACTAAAGGAAAACACCATTTTACGATGATAATAATAACAATAACAACATTAAATAAAGCACGTAAAACTAAGTATGGAATAATTTAATTTTGTTGCCAACATTTTTAATGCAGTCTACTACAACCCTTCAAGTAGTTTATAATTATTGCAGTTACAATTTATCAACAAAAAATACACAGCTACAGTAATCTCACATAAGAAAAATTGAAATAAGTACTAAAAAAGAAACAAAATCAACTAAGAATAACTTTTAATTCAAATCGAATTATTGTCTAAAACTTACTTTTTTTAAATCCGATTTTAAAGTTTAAAAAGTATTAATAACTTGAGATTTCATGCCAGATAATTTTATTATTTTTTATTCCTTTTAATTTAACAAAAAATGCAATTTATATTAAACAATTATTAATATTTATATTTAATTAGGGAACTTTCCTTCTTTTATTTTAAATACGAATAAGTTAACCAGTAGAATAATAGAATTAAATAAAAAACACGAACAGAATGACATGATATGGCATCTTTATTGCGTGTAAAAATGGAAAATGATGACTTTTCCATTTCCCGGTCCATTTCTGACCGGTGTTCGAACCCGAGACCTCAGGATAAAAGTCCAAAACGCTACCACTCGCACCACGGAGGCCGGCAAAACTGACCACTCAGGCGTGAGTGATTTTTCCTTTCATAAATCTTCTTGTTTAGATTGGCTTAAATAATTACAGAAGGTTGTCCAACACTTAGCCACTTACTTCATGCTTTAAAAATTTAATTTTTTTAGCCTAGAAATTTTGAAGAAAAATTACCTTAAAAAATACTCGAACAATAAATATATAAATTGAGCTTTTTTCAGTTCTATTGTGGATAGATAGCAAAAATTTAAATTACGTAAAAAAATTGTTTCTAATTTAAAATTTAAAATATCTTAGTACTTTTTTTTTGAAGTCGGCTTTATTTTTATTTGTTTAATTTTATCTATCTCAATTAAAAAATCTATTAATTATGTTTATATACAGATAGCATAAATATTAATTGTATAAGAGATAAAAAATTATTAGCAATATAGAAACGTCATTCAACCTACAATGTAGTATTATCTTATTCGTAAAATATTATTTAAATAAAGATGTATATTAAGAAATCGCTCGCGGGGCTGGTCTATTGCTTAACTCGTGGTAGAAATCAGTTAACACTTGATTTTCAAACTCGAAGGTTCTACGATTCCTAGTAAAATCTAATTAATTTTATATGGATTTGAATACTAGACAATGGATATCGGTTTATTTTGGTGGTCGGTGTATTAGCCACACGTCTCAGGAATGGTCGGCATGAGTCTGTACAAGACTACACCTCATTTACATGTTATACATATCATCCTTATGTCCTTGGGTTTTAGGGATGGGTTGCATATTGTGCACTAGTTGTACAGATTACAACATTCTCATTAAGAAAATGAATAATATTATGAAATGTAAACATTTCGCGTCATTTGATGCGTTGCTATGGCAACGAAATGATATTACCCTATAAAATGCCAAGAGCAAAGTTCAGCAACGTAATTATATACTTTTTTGTCTTAATTAGAACCGTATCTTAAATATTTAGGGCTATTTTTTTTCTGTCACACTATATCTTCTTTTTATTTTAATTAATCTCAATATTAAAAATGAGAGAAAATTTTGGCTTTTTTTTTCCTACTTCAAGTAGTCATGCTAATTTGTGTTATAAGTGTATTAGTAAATTATTAACAGTTACTACTATTATAAATTTCTATTCTATTCTAGATTCTAATTCTATTCTACAAGAACTGTACAGCTTTTAAAATTTCAACAAAAACACAATTATAAAATTTTATTTGTGTATGTCTTTTAACTTAAATTTTTATTAAAAATTTATTAACAGATAATAAATAAATATAACTGTTACGACAGTGTCAGAATGAAGAATCTCTTCATGACTTAAAAAAATTTCCTAACAAGAAGCTGTTGAACATGAGCTACAATTATTATACTATTAATTATATTAATTAATTAATAAATAATTTTTAGAAAATGTCTTTATTTATAGTGATAATCAGATAATTATCAAAGTACTAAGCTTATATTAGTTCAATTTTAAGGTAAGGTAAAAGCGTTATACGACTTTGCTAATTCTTTCAGGCCATAATATACAAACCAAGTCATAAAAGACAACGAAACGACTATGTTACCAACCTGGTTAGTTCTCTCAGAGAACTAAGAAGGTAATATAGGATATTGTTCTTTATGAATTGTATTCAATACTTATATCCGTTTTGCTACGTAATATTATAATAACAATAATAATAAAACTATTAACCTAGCTCCGATTTATGATCGACTTTTCCAACAAAAAAAAGACAGATTTTTCCTGGAATAGTTATAAGTTAATAAGAGAGGGTATGTCTAAAGTGAAAACCGTTTCATTGTAAAAACATTTATTCTGAAAACTTTATACTTTTATATTTTTTATTTCTCTTAAACTACATAATCTTATACTACTCTCTATAATCGCCACATGAATTAAGACATTTATCGTATCGACACATCAGCTTCAATATCCTCCTCGTCGTATTCTTCAGCCGCCAATCCATTTAGCCACTGATTAACAGCATTTATAAGTTCATCGTCAAAAAAATTGCTTTTTCAAAAATTCTTTCAATTTCCCAAACAAATGATAATCAGGAGCTAAGTCCGGATTATATAGTGGGTGATCGTAAATTTCCATCGAGTGTTCTCAGTAAATCACGTGTCAGACACGCAAAATGTGGACGTGCATTATCATACAGCAGGAAGACGCCTACAGTCAGCCGCCCACGTCGCCGATTTTGAATTTTGTGAAACATCAGGGAAAAGAAGAGCCAGTCGTTGAGTGACGATCTTTTCTGATTCCATCATCAATTTTTGGGCTTTTCTTTCATTCATTATACTATCACGTACATAGCAACCAACTGCCTATAAATTTCAGCCGACTTAACGTTTTGATGGTTTAAAAAACGTATGACTCCAAGTATTTCACAGGTGGGCGGCGACATAGATTTTTCTACTGATTTTATGACGTAATAACTCACACGTAATCAAAAATACTACTACAACACGACAACTTACAGACAACAATCAGTGTGTACATTACTTTTTTCTTTTCTTTTTTTGTTCAGCCTCCAAAGCTGAGTAAGGTATTACTTCAGAGGACGAATGAGGATGATATGTATGAATGTGAATGAAGTGTAATCTTCAAGAAGTGTAACTACACTTCTCAGGACTTTGGGTTTCATTGAAACTTTGGGTTTCAATTAATTTGAAACCCAACCACAAAGAACTCCGGTATCCACGATCTAGCATTCAGTCTGTATAAAAGTAACTACCTTTACTAGGATTTGAACCTTAGAACTCTCGACTTCAAAATCAGCTGATTTGGGATGTCGCGTTAACCAGTGGACCAGCCCGGTGGGCTTCTTGTGTTTATTACTAGCTTGGCCATGTATGTCACAGGTACTTCAACCTTAAGGAGAGAAATTTCCCAGCGGTTTTTACTTTAGAGATATATTCTCGTGTATAATCTAGGTTTCAATCAAGACTTTAAGTTTTTGAAATAAGTTCGACCAATTTTGCTTTTTGAATAAAATCATACAAAGACACAAATAAAAATAATCGATTTATCTGCTTAATTTACATGAAACGAGACGACATAATAAATGTAGAATGATTCAAACTAAACTAGATATACGCCATACATAAGTTAACATAAAATTTCCTTTTAATTCTATTCAGACTCATTTTTTAGTGATATTTAAGCAAGAAAAACCTTAATAATCAATTTATTTACTTTACTTTTTTATTGTAACAAAATATTCTGAAGCATTTTTAAAATAGAAGATTTTATACACTGTACATTTAATTACAAAATCTTTGTATCAAATGTGAACGTTAAATAGAATTCATTGTAAAAAAAAAAGAAAAACACCGCCATAAAAAAAATACCTTTACTATGAATCCACATAAAATATAAATGAAAATAATTATAAAAATAAATACTCTACAAATATAATTTAAATAATAATGTTGTACTAAGCAGTTCATAAAGCAATATAAATAATGTATTAAATAAAATATACAGTGAATTCTGTTATATCAAATAACAATACATGCGTAAATAATTACAATGGTAAAATAATTTATTCATAAAAAAAGTGATTGAAAATGGAATGGCTTTTATTTTGCATTGCTTTTTTTTCTTTTGTTTCACATTATCAATTCATTCTAACATAATTCTGCTTGTAATATTTCAACGAAAACAATACAATTAAAAATTTAATTACTTTTAAGTTTTAAATAGAATTTAATCAAAAACGTCATTAAAAACTGTATTTTATTCTAAATTATATGTACTGCGTATTGTGAAATATATTAATTAAAAGTAAACCTTGATATATATATATATATGAATATTAGACAATAATAAAACTGTCATTAAATAAAACAATAAATTATTTTATAAAATATTTGAATATTAATTTTATTCTAGTAAACCCAGCAGCACACTTTTTCCGATAGTAAAAGTAAAGTTTTTTTTTTAACCCGGATGACTTCTATATGAATATTACTAATAATTAATTTTATATTAACATATAAATAATTTTAAAAAAATTAAGAAAAACTTAAATGTAAAAATTGCATCCTGACAGAAAAAAAGGAAAAAATCAATTAAACCAAATGTGCACTCACATTATTACAGCAAATGAAGGGGATTTGTCCATTTTCCTCTGATTACATCACGTTTGTAGATGGTCCGCAACATTTTAAACGACACAATTAGCTTGAGAATAAATGTGCTCCGCGTTAAAAACCCATTTAAAGAAATCGTGTACTAGATATGAAGATGACTTACACATGTGTTTTTTTTTTTTTTT
>JAAAKQ030062786.1:0-10614 GCA_010016005.3 Zanna intricata
CACACACACACACACACACACACACACACACACACACACACACACACACACACACACACACACACACACACAAACATATTAATGCGCACAATTAGTTGTTTAATTTTGTTGGTGAATTTTTTTTTTCCATTTTTTAAAAATTACATTGAATAAAAGGGTTAAGTAGAAAATTATATTGTAAAAGAGATTGTCACAGCACAGGAATAAACTATTTTTGCTATAATAAAAATTGAAGTTAATTTTAAAAAATAATTTCTATGAAATATAGAAGAATTTTTATTGCGTTATACCAATATAAATACAGTATATTACATAAGAAAATTTTATTTTCATTTGTTATAAATTGTTGTTATATGGAGCTGTAAAATTATATTTAACTATAAATTGAAGGTGTTGAAAATAAAATTAAAAAAAAAGAATGATGAAGTTGTAACACAGAAAATGGTTTTTGTTCTTAAATTAACTACTTAAAGTGCTATAAAAAAAAAAAAAAAACTAACTCTTCTATTAATAAAATAAAATTATCTTTATATCAGTAAATTTTATTTTTTGCTGTTGTAAATTTATCATGGTATAAATAATAAATAAATTATTAACTTAATGTCAAGAGGAATAGCTTTAAAAATGTAAAGGAAGTAAAATTTTAATAACTTTAATTTACAGTATAAGCTTTTATATCGTGTAACTTTACTAGAATGAAGTTACTAATATAATTAACAATAAACCTTTCTATAAATAAAAAAAATTATCGTTAAATTTACATCCCTTTGGCTTTAAAAAAAACGTCAGTTCTTATAAAAAAATAAATAAAAATGAGACAAATATCAAAGTCGATATTTATAAAATAAAAACTGAAAACTTAAAATATATATATAAAGTAAATATAAATTTATCAGTGGTCAGTCCAAGTTAAAAACACAATGTAAGCGTATAAATTATTTGTGCTACTCTTTGTGGATTTAATTTTGCTCACTTATAAGCTCAAATACATGACTTTCTTAGTTAATAAAATATATTTTTTATTATAAAAATGTATTTTTTTAGATAGTTGTAAATTATCTATTTTGAATACCATTTTTTTTTTTTTTAACCTCCGGAACCACAATTAAGAATATTTTCAGAGGATGAGATGAATTTATTGTAGCGTGTGTGAAAAATTCCATGCCTGACCAGGATTCGAACCCGGGACCTCCGGATGAAAGGCCGAGACGCTACCACTCCGCCACGGAGGCCGGCCTTTTATTAATTTATTAAATGAAGAAAACGCGTAACAAATTAAAATTTTTTATTGCTAATAAGATAACGTGTGTGTATTTGTGCATGAGCGCGTGTTTGTGTGTGTATATTCTTTATTTCTAATAAATAAACATGTATTCCTATTCAATACTAAGTACTAGATCAGGATTGATTTGATAATCCTATAAGTGACACCTTCACTGTGTTCACCACAAAGCCCAGTCTTTGTGAAGAAGCATCATTACTGTGATGATAGAATGCAAACATGATCGATTAGTTCTTCTTGTATTTTTGTATAAATTACCAGAAAAACCAATCGAGTATAAACATTTTGATAGTGGTTATATTAAATTATATTCTTAAAACAAACTCGAGCGGATGATGTAAACCATGAGTATCGTGATAGCGTAAACAAAAAGTATAACTCTTTTTCAGATTTAAGTCATTATACATCCTGCTGTAATGCAGTATGGGAGATTGGTATATAGTCTGAAGACAGACTTTTGAAAATAATTTAATAATGTTCATATGACTAAGTTAAGATTGTTTCTGTATTTTTATTATCCAAAAATTCACTTTCTTTACGATTTTTAATGAACTAACCTTCCTAACTACCTAAATTTTGTTAATTATAAACACGATTTTTGTAGATTTTACACCCATTTTTTTATATAATAGTAATGATGCTTAATTCCTGTGTTCTTTATTAGTTCTAATTTTTCTTTATTTTTCTCCTATTTGTATTTCATTATATTCTACGTACCTTACATCACGGTTTTAGTTTTTATATACTAATTTAGCATAAGTACCAAAAACAAGTTTACTTAAATCTGTACCTTTTTCTTGGATACAGAATTATTTATACGTAACCCTGACAACAACATTTTTTTGATGTTTTTTTATATCGCTACTATACGGAACTAAATGTGCGTATATTTTCCATAATTATGAGCGTTTTTAGGATAGTTGTCGACTTAGCAAACAAACACAAGATTTTTCAGAATTTTTTTTTAACGTAGTCACCTTTCAGTTTGATACATTTAGATCAAAAATGTTTTCAAATCTTTTAACTTCATTATTATAATACGATTTGTCCAATTAAGCAAGATAAGCGGTTGACTAGATTTTGACCTTATAATTTTTGTCTTTTTTTTTTGCTTGATAATATCGCCACATACGCTTGAAACTAGAAATATGGAAATGGAATTTTGTATTTGTAGCGTATGAAAAATGATATGCCTCACCGGGATTTGAATTCGGGATTTCCGGATGAAAGACTGAGACGCTATCGCGCCATTTCATCAGATGTGGAAAAAGGAATTAATCGCTGGGAACCAGATCCAGGGGAAACAGCTCATTTTGAAGCATAATTCATGGAGCTTTATAGCAACACACCGAGAAGTGTGACCAGACGCATTATCGTGGTGAAACAGCACATTACGTTTGGCCAGATGTAGACGTTTAGGCTGAATAGCATCCTCAATCGGTTTAGTAATTAAGCATATTATTTCATTTTTTTCAACTTTTATCAGGTAATATCTATGAGTGCCAAATCATTAGAATCTCATGAATACAGTACCCGTGACTTTTTCTTCAGATGGAACTGTTTTCGCTTTTTTTGCCGCACCTTCTTCTACTCCCAGCTACTGTTCCGTATCTGGCGTGCAATGGTGAATCCCCATTCTCTATCTACTGTTATAAAACATAAAATAATTTCAGCAGAATCGTGTATAAATTGTCTAAATACTCATAAGAAGTGTTCATTCGAATGCGTTTAAGGTTTACTATTAATAAATGATGGCACCCATTGAGCGTAAAGCTTTTTCTTACTACAAACATTGTATAAAATATAATAAACACGGTTTGTTAAGATGTATTTTTAGTTCGGTACCCTAAATTGTTTATCATTTAATACGGTATTGTGGATTATTGTGAATATTTTGTCGGTTGTAGAAGTTTTTGGGCATCTAGAGCCCTTATCTTGAATGATTGCGCGACTGTGTATAAATTCAGCAGCTTACCTCTTTGCAAACAAAATATAAAGGAAAAACGTTATTTTTTCAAGGTTTAACTTTTAAAACAATTTATGTCATTATGGCTCAAACTTTAATTTTATCATTTTCATAAAATTTCAAAACGTTTGTTTTTCTTTACTCGATTGCACAAACAAGCAACAAAACACCATGCGTCTAAAAATCCGTAGTATACTATGTATAGGTTCAAACTTGACAAATAATATAGGCGTTTGGTCATGCTTGTAACATCCCTGTGTCAGGCCGAAAATTTTTCAAAGGATCTTAGTGATATGGTTGTTTTTTAATTCTGTAATAAAACTTTTTCTAAAAATATTTTGTTTATGTAACATTTTTTTCTGTATATGAGGATTGTTTAACAATCGGAATGTACGAGTTTTAATGTAGGATTTGTTTTTTTATAAACGATTTTGAACGTTTTCATAGTTAACTAATAAAACAGATAATCGAATCAAATACTAATGAAATTATTTTTACTCTTTAAAATAGTTTAATCTCGTTTTTTTTTTTTTGTGGGTGTATATATATATATATATATATACGCTGATCCAAACAAAATATTCTACCTATTGTGTACAACAGATAGTAAATCAATCGTACAGTGCGTTTTTAATGTATAAACATTAAACATGTAGTTTCGCTGAGTAAATATTTTTTTGATATTCAATTATACAAAGCTTACAACTTTTTTTTTTTTTTTTTTTTATTGAATGACTCAACTTGGCACACACTTGTATTTTTAATATTAACGTTACAATTATGTAACTGACATTTTATTATAACGTAAGGTTGTTACTCATTCAAAGATTTACTTGACTCTACTTTTATCATTGACTACACTAAGATTTCAGCAGAAGAAACTGAACACAGTTAATTATAATGAAGTAATATATAAATTACTAACTTAATTTTATATGTAATATAAATTCGTAAATATTAATCATACAAAAACCATTAACAAAAAATATTAATAAAAAAATTAAATACGAATTTCAACAGTTAGGTTATATCTCATTGAACGTTTTTAATTCAAATATTCTATAATAATAACCTAGGAAATATGTTCATTATTATATCAAATAGCTCGTAACTTGACAGAATTGATATTACTGAACGAAACAAAACAAAAGCACCCGGTTAAAAGGTCATAACGCAATCGAATGGTTGGGAGAATGAATTCATTCGTCTTTTCTGTAAATATTGTAGCTCGAAGAGCGTTTCTCAATACAGTGTACTGTGCGCTCAGTCGTATTTTAATTCATCTTCACTGAAAAGTTAATGGAATTCGGTAAAATGAAATCGTTAAAGATGATTTTAATAATGTAAACAGTAAAATAATCTTGTTTATACGATGATATTAATAATCTAAATATATAGCTTGAACCGTGCTTTCAAGGTAATAACATGACATTTTGTTATATTTTAAATAAGATGTTTAAAATAATATTTATATCGGTAAAATTCAAAATCTTGGCCAGATAATGTAAAAGTTGTTCACTGCATTTAATTTTTATGAGCATAACCAATTAATAACTGGATTTAAAAAAATTCGGTTATTAATCGTATATAATAAAAATAACAAGTAGCTGATCAGTTTTGAAATCTGCGTTTAACGCAAGAGTTGTGATTTCTAAGGTCATCAATCATTTTTACTTGGTTTGATGCTATTTTTCATTCCTTCCTGTGCTATGCTTATCAGTTAATCACAAATTATTTACTTAATACATTCTTATATTTTCGATAATCTGTTTCATGTACTGCGATTCTCTAGAATTAAATCTATTATCAAATTAACAATACCAGTAAAGCTAAATATAAATACGAATTCGTCATTCAACAAGATATTATTAAAAAATTTCTCTCATCTTATATTCGCCCTAAGAGTAGTTATTTTTTTGATAAACGCACAATTATCAATATTATCGTGTAACATTATATTTCAAATAACCTTTATTCATCTCCTTTCTCGTTTTTCCTTTTATCTATGTTTTGCTACTTTAAAGCACTACGTTCCACACGGCACTAGTCAAAAAGCAAGAGTAAGTGACATAATAGCAGAATCTGGACAACAGTCTCTTGATGGGACCCTAGTTATTGGAGAATGCAATGTATTCCCTTCGCTTGTACTCAGATAAGCCAAAAATTGTAAGCTCGGGGAATAAAGAATAGGTGACGAATTTTGGTTTACGTAGATTCTTTTTCACTCTCGTCTCTTTATCTTGAACCAGCCATGTCATGACTGGTCCAGGTTAGATATCATGGATGTAGTCCCTTCTTCTTTCTTCCTCTTCTTTGGCCTGTCTTTCCGTATTTCCGGTTGTAAATTATTAATAACCGTAGCCTTGAAAAGTTCTGTGAGCTCTGAAAAGTGCAACTCAGGGGAAAGTGCAGGCCTTTTGGCTTTTCTAGCGGGTGACTGTGAGATTCTTCTTTCATCGTCGTCGATTTCTTCCAGCAGTCTTCATGATCTTCTTTAAATAGGAGAGGAGGGATGTTGGGGTGACTTACAGTTTGTATATGTAAAACATTCGCGTACGCGAGGGAGGAGCAATCAACTTATGATTTGTATGACGACAAGTAAGAACAACAACCATATATTTTCTTCTAGATACACGAGTATTTAGGAATGGTTTGGGAGAGCGCGATATAGAAAAAAATTCCCTTGTCGCTCGTATCGCTGTAGCCACTCTGTAGCACTTTTAACAGATCTGAAACAAATGAAATGGGGCAGTGACTTAAAGCGTGGGGGGCGATGGATAGACGAACGATTGACAACCTCAAAAGGCTGAAAAACTTCATACGTTTATCTCACAAAGGCCCGATGAAGCCTTCAAATTCGACAAACCCCTCAAAGTTCCCAGAATGAGACAAGGGAGCCGTATACGGCTCAACACCCTCTCCTATCACATCGTGAATGAATTAATACATTAAAAATTTCTCTCTAATTCTCAGATCTGTATTTATTATTAATAGATATCTTTTCTATTTAAACGCTAGTCATTTTAATTCTCTGCTATTGTTCAACATAATTATTGCTCTGCCACATATATCTTTTAAGCTTCTAAGAAATTACAGAATTTTTTGACTCTTGGTTTATTATATTCCATTTAATTTCGACTCCAATTTCCTTTCCCAAATTTTGTCCAACCAAAAAATTTATGGTTGGCTAGAACAGCCTGTATAATCTCAGTAAAAATAAATTCCCTGTTGTCAATAAAAAGGTTAACTAGACGAATGTGAAGCTTGCCTTCGAGCCGCATCAGGATGTTGTAAAATGGAATTACGGAAAGCACAGTTTATGTTGCACGGTATTGTTTTTTTACATTGAACCAGTAAAGAACGTTGCATTCCATACAAATAATTTTAATTATTTGATTTAAGCATAATATTAATCGCCTACTTTTTATCATGGAAACACTCCTTCCTTGAGCAAATCTGCTTTTTATTATCTCTGATACTTACCTCATTCTCTGTTATTTTATCACCTAAAAATTCGAACCGCGTCGTTATACTGTTTTCCTCTGTCTTATATTTAATGTCTCATTATCGCGTTCATTTATTTTTTTCGTGGTAAACGGACTTTCTCTTCATTCGGTCATTCAGAATTTTTATTGCTTTTTTTTTGTTTAGGTTTTTTGTTTTGTTTCTTGTTTTTGCCTGAAAAACAGTGATTACCTAATCTTAGTGTCTACATTTTCTCCTTGGATAATTACTCTGCTTATAAATTTTTCCTTTAATCCTTGTATCTCTCTTCTAAATACAAATTGAAAATAAAGAAGACGTACATTATCCTTATCTTTTTTTTTAATTACCTTCTTCTTTTACTCTATTGCCACCTGATTCTTGCACAAATTATAAATAACTCTTGCGTTGCAATATTTAATTTCGAATATCTATTGCCAAATATTTCTTCCAGATTCAAAAATCCTATAGAGATAGTTTTATCCTTTTTTAATCATTGCTTCTAAACTTAATTTGGCCAAAGTTCTATCTTTTGTATCCGTCCTGTTTCTGAAATCGATCAGGTCATTATCTAATACACATTCCACCTGTTTTTAAACTACTCCAGTAAATATTTGCATACGTAATCGGTGTTTGATAGATACATAATATTTTACACAATACATAATAGATGTTGTTTAGAGCTGTTTTCTTTAGGAATAATTTCCCTTTTTTTTAAATTTGTAGCTAATAATAATAATAACCACAAAAAAATATAAACATCTGGTTGCAAAAAAAAAACACTCCAAGGATAATATAGATCTAAGTCACACAAGAACACGTCAAGAAAAAAAAAATCATACACCAGGTTTCACGAGGGTCAGCTCTTTACCCCAGAACAGAAGGTTTCCTACTCGTCATCCAAAACGAAGTAATAGCAACCCAAAATTATAAAAAGTACATAATCGGCCAGCCATCCGTCACAAATAATATACGTCATCAAAAAAAGAAAACAATGAAACACATTATACAGAGCTCTAGCCGGAAGGAAATACCCAACTATATATAACGCAGCAATTAAAGTACCATAGCAATCACTAGTCATAACGTAAAAAAACATAAAAAATACATATCAATAAAACAAACCCGCAGATCAACATTCATATTGGAAAATAGTAAATACAAATTGTATTGGGATGTCGACATTCATGTGGATAAATAATTCCTGCCAATAGACCAGACATCACTTTTCAATCCAAAAAGAAAATATTAACTTATCTAATCGACATTGCCATCCCCAACGACTCAAACATCCAAACCCAATTCACCGTTCTAGCTATAGAAATAAAAAGGCTCTGGAAACAGGAAAAAATTCATTATCATCTCCCTTATTATGTCGAGTACGGGTCATACACCTCACATATTAACATCGCATCTATAGTTAGGACTAGATACATATGTAGAGAGACTTCCAGAAATAATCATACTCATAACATTGTTCGATTTTTCTTTAATACAGAATCTTAATAACATTTTTACTGACTTAGCATAGCCCATCAGTGCCGATTATGACCGCAATCATTACGAGGGAGAAATAATAAATAATATTAATAATCAATGTAACCGAAATCAAATCTTGAGAAAATCAGGAATTCTTTTTTACAGTACAGATTACTAGATGACTACTGCTAAATAATGAACTTTAATTTCTAAAAATTATCATTACTTTTTTCATTATTTTTTTTTTTTAATTTTATAAATTTGTTAAATTTATGAAATTAAAAAAAAACAAATTTCATAAATTTGTCATTTTTTTTACAGATGATGTCTTTTTTGTTATTTTTCTTTCTTCAATTCATATTTACTTAGAGTTTAATATTATGTGATTAAAAAAATTATTGTTAAAACCAAATCAGATTAATCTCGAAATTATGTTAATAATTTTGTTTTTCTAATAATTCAAAACAAAAAAAAAAAATATGAAAAATTGATATTTGTTTGTCAAAACTTTTAACTAGATTATTTTATATAACCAAAAAAAAAAAAAAAAAATCATTGTTCATAAATATTTTATTCAGTTTTATTTATTTATTTATTTTTGTTTTAACTTTTTTTTTGTCTCATGAACTAACAGAATGTTCATTTGTCAAAATAGAATTGCTACTGTTGACAGGACTGACCTTTTTCTGATGTTGTTATTCATCTCTTTACATCATCCAACATGTTACTGTAAACGGTAACATGAAGTATAAGGCTGATAGAATATGAAATGAGATGAGAGTGTCTGACTGGAGAACATTACCATAGGATCGATTATTCGTGGCAGACCACTACAAATAAAAAAAAAAAAATAAAGGGTGGAAGGGAAATATGTTTTGAGTTAACGTGTTATGATTATTCCTGAACCAAATAAGTAACAAAACTAAATTTGAATACAATATTTTTTATGCGACTTTATAAACACAAAAAACATAAATTAGAAGAAAAATAAGATTATATTTTCTGATTTCATGTACTTTTTATTTTAGACTATTAAACCTGAAAAATTACATAAATGTTTCACTTTTTAATTCTTATATTGAATATCTTTAGTACAGTTGGTTAATTAAAGTCATTTGCTCGATTCTAAAGTCGTATTGTTTTATATAATTTAAATAATTATTTTATAGAATACGTCTTCTCCGATTCGAGTAAAACCTGAATAATTTACTAACAACTTTAATAATTTGTGGTTCCTCAAATTTTACTTTCCCGGATATTCCGTAACTGCTACAGCAGTAGCATTGCTCTGCAGGGGAAATGTAGCTATCGGACAAATTTTTGGATACCTTTTAAAAATATCAATATTTTAGGATCTCTTAATCAAAAAATACGAAAACGAAATAGAAATTTCCGGAAGATATATGTACGTATGTTATTAGCCTATATTTTCACTACATACCTCCGGATTTGCTCGACATAAATACATTGAAAAATTCTCAAAAATTTCTACGTATGTGGGCAACGTTTGGCACAAATATTTAGCCTGATTTTCCTTCCCATTTCACTAGAGGACTTCAAGGTTACAATTTTTAATTGGTAAACTATAATTTTTTTAGCCTTGTTGAATGAAATTGCACCAAATTCGGATGACGTAATGAAGTAACTAATAATTATTCTAATAAATAATTTTTTAAGCCCTCCGATAAGTATCAGTGTTAAATGGAATCCATACTTAAAAATGTTTAACTTAAAAAGTTAAAAATTCTTAATATATCAATATACAAATATCGATATACGTATATGTATTTAGCATTCTAAATAATTCTTTGTCAATAGAACATATATTAGGCCTTTCCTGCATCGTCGGTTTTATCGTCGCGGATCTGTATGTTATTAAGAAGGTTTTAAATGTACTTAGTCCAACCTTCCATCACATACTTGTCTACTGTTCAGATTGACATATGAGTATCTTGCAGGCGATTAGTGACTACATGTACTCCAGACATCCTTTTGTCTGTGATACACAGTCTGTTATCTCCGAAATGCCTCAACATAGCATACAGTAAATGTGAGCTTCTGCTGGATCCCCAGCCATATTGGAATTTCTGGCAATGAGCACGCTGATCGTGTTGTTAAAGAGCCTCCTTTCACCAATCCCGTGGTTTAGTACGACCTTTTCTGTTTTCTGAAGAAGGTAATTCATGATAATAGCAAAGTGAATGGAATGCTACCATCAGCAATAAACGTCGTTCAGCTAAAACACTGTCACTGAGGGGCTCTTCATGTAGTAATAACCGTCGTGAGGAAGTTATTATTTGCCGTTTACGTATAGGAGGTATTAGATTCGCTCGTGAATCAGACTGATGTTCTCGTTTGTGTTCGCTGCGACTGTCAACTAACGGTCCACCATATCCTTGTGGAC
>JAAAKQ030062797.1:0-13245 GCA_010016005.3 Zanna intricata
TTTTTTTTTTTAATTTACAATTAATTTTCAATAAAATCGATACCATTACTTAAAAGTTTATTTTATTAAAATAGTTAAATAATAAAATTCAGAATATCAATTGATAATTGAACCAGTGGTTCAATTTAAGTGAATAGTGGTTTATGATGGAAGTCTGAATGATCATGATTTGTTTTCCTAAGTAATAACGTAGTACACGGAATGCGATATCTAGGTATCGGTTATAGTTATTTTTCACTTTTAACAAATCTAGAATGTTAGTTGAAATTTTTTCACATACATATTTTAAAACTGAATTCTTGTTCACGACTGAAAACATAAAACGCAATAATCTTTCCTTTTTTTTTTTGCGAGTTCTTGGGAAAATTTAAATTCATACCTTTAAGAAACTATCTAAACGCCCCTTTCAAAGATTGTATCAGCATATTTTCTGACAGAAATTATATCCGACAAATTTTTATGCTAGTTGATTATGGCAAATTTAACAAGAGATGGCTGCATAATTAACTTTGCATTGCACTTTTATCCGCCTCGCAAGGCCATCTTCTTCGATGTGAGAAAATAGAAAAATATTTCGTGTCAATTCATTATTTCATATCTCAACCAATTTATTACTTGTGCGCCTTGTTAAGATATACATCCATATGTATCGTGCTAAAATAGAACATTTACTAACCCTGTTACATATCATTTTTCGTAGCATGTATTTCCCTACTAAATGCGCGCATACAAATTATCCTTTATCAGATTACACACTTTTGTTATATTGAAAAATAATAGATATCTACGGTGAAAACTCATGGATGACACGCAATCCCAGTTTTAGTCTTTTCTTTGAAGATATGACATCACAAAACGACGGCAAATTTCATTTACTAGGCCGATTCCGACGGAAGATTATTTGTTTCGGGTCTTTAGTCCTTCAGAATTTTTTTTTAAATCCGTTTAAATTTGATACGGCATATTAAAAAACTGCGATCGAGTGCAATGTTTCCCAGGCATTCTATCATTAGAAAATATTTAACTTAAATTAAGACGTTTATCGTAGCGATACATCAACTTCAATTTACCCTGATCGTATTTTTCTGCCGCCAGTCCATTTAGCCACTAATTAACATTCTTAACTTCATCTCTCATTCGCAAATTGCGTACCACTCTAAAGATATTTCAATTTCCCAAACAAATGATAATCAGAAGGAGCTAAGTCCGGACTATATGGTAGGTGATCGTAAATTTCCCAACCAAATGTTCTCAGTAAATCACGTGTCGGACCCGCAACAAGTGGACGTGCATTATCGTACAGCAGGACGACGCCGTCGATGAGCCGCCCACGTCGCCGATTTTGAATGATGCGCCGTAACTTACCCAGAGTTTTGAGTTAGCTTCTGTATTTATATTGTTCCACGTGACATGAAATCAATCAGCAGTATGCCAAACCCATCCCAAAAGACTGCGGCCATAAGTTTGCGTTCAAATGACCGTGGCTTGATCTTTGTTGGTCTGGTTGGTGTTGAGAATGACTCGATTGCCGTTTTCTCTCTGCGTGTAATACGAAATCCATGTTTCATCGCCAGTAACAAATGAATTAAGGAACTCATCACATTTTTCTGTGTAGCTCATCAAGAATTCCAAAGCAGATCCCATCGGATTTTTGTGACGTTCCGATAAGACGTGTGGCACCAAACGTGCACAAACCTTTATGAAAACTACTAAATGGTCGTGAACAATGCGGTCAATAACAACCATTAAATCTGTAAAGAGTTATTATGTAAATGCTCCTTTCTATTGCAACATATTTTCGGGTTAATGACTTGGGTAACATACGTAAATGCGATGTCATAAAATTATCAATATAATTAAATAAACAGAGTGATTCATGATGAAAGGGAAATAATTTGGGAACCGATATGAGGAAATGAGAAGGAAATAAGCAAAAGAGTTCATACAAACACATGCCCCAAAACGCTGTTATTGGGTTACGGCTAGTAAAAGATTTCGCCCAGATTTCAGTTTCCTCGGTGAAATAAGGTCATAATGAAATCTTTTTGGCGTTATATAAGGGGATAAACTCCGTTGTTTCTACACGAATAAAAAAGGATCCAGAGAACTATACCTCCCATATTTTTCATGATATCCAACATAAAACAGAAAAATTCGGTGACGAGAAACATTTTTAGGTTTGAGTAAATAATTATGTTAATTAGTCATAATTTTGTTAAATGACCATTAAATGTATAATTTTTTTAATTTAATTAACTTGTAGAGAATTTAATACATAGAAAATTTATGTATAATTAAGTCAATGAAAAATAAAAAACATTAAAAACAAAACTTAAAAGAAAAATGTTATCAATTCGTAAAACGTTAGAAAACTTACAATACTTTTAATTTACTTTTAAAAAAATTATTCATTGTGGTTAATAAGCTATTAATTTACAATAAAGTTCGAAAATGTCACAATTGACGTCTATACATTTTTCAACTTATTTCCTTGCATTTTCTGTCGCTTAACCTAATGATATCTTCGTGTTCCTTGACGAGCACAACAGCGATAATTCGAGCGATCATAACATGTGTCTTCATTTTGCTTGTATACCTCGCATTATTACCCCGTTCCCATAAACAGTATTCTAAAGGAGTAAGATCCAAGGATATATGTGGCCTGTTTACCAGCCCTCTACGTTCAATCCATTTACCAGTAAATTTTTCATCTAAGAATTATTTTATTTCATTTGTGAATGTATCGGTGATCCATCAAGTTGATGGTACATTTCAATTCGATTCACCAATGAGAAATTTTTAATCACTAAAAGAAATTCATTGTTAAAAAATTTCATATATCGACTCCGTGACATGTTTTGTAAGAAAGGACCTATTAAATGGTTGTCAAACATTTTCACAGAAAATCGTTGCTGGAAATTTGATTCGACTGCAGCATGCGGGTTTTCTTCATACCACCGATGTGAATTCCTTGGGTTGTTTATGCAATTACGGGTAAACGTAGCTACACCCGAAGGTAGAATGAACGGAAGTAAGTGAAATTGTTAACCCAAACAGACAAAACTGCAGTCGTCTGGCACGATCACCAAAATGCAGGTGTTGAATTTTCTGAATATGAAAAAATACGCATTACAAAAATTCGCATACTCATTGTAGGACTAAACTGTACCATTTGAAGAATGTTTTTCCTTTCAACCCCGCTTACCGGTTGATGTTGAAATGAAACATGAGCGTTGCGAAGTGCACCATTCTCAGAAAATTATTAAAAATTGTACAGTACATTTATACGGTTTGGAATTACTCGTCCAGGATACTAAGTCGGTATTCTTCCACCGTGCCGTACACAAAAAGTTTATATTTTGTGATAAACTGAGGCGGTATTTTTCAAAAGGAATTTCCGTTTTAAATTCAGATTCAATTGCAAAAATATAGGTACAGCTTAGAGCAACAAATACAAAACAAAACATTAACTAACTTGATTCCTAAAAATAAGGTAACACAATAAAAATTATAACAAAAACTAAACCGTATAACGTTTATTATGGTTAACGTTACCATATTTTACGACAACATTGAGTAGAATTCAAATTAATTTCGAAGTATAAAGTTAGTGTTGCCTACCTAATTTTTCAATGGTTACAGAATTTTTCTGTTTTCAATTGGATACCACGATAACTACGAGAGGGAGATACAGTTCTGGGACCTGCTTTATTACATTTTTCAGGTCAATAAACATAAAAAAAAAAATAATCGTGTTTATTCCTCATTTAATGCCATAAAAATTTCAATATGATCTCGTTTCACCGGGGTAACTGAACTCCGGGCGAAATTTTCGCTAGCCACGCCTCGATAGGAGAGCGTTTTCGGACAGACATTTGTATTTGTAAGAACATTCAAACATTTGTATGAACATTTTGTTTTTTCAGATTTCAAACTATAAATCAGACCAAATAAATTCCCTTTCCTCCTGAATCACCGCGTATAATTTGTATTTTAAAGGAGAATGAATTCCTGAAACAAAACTGACGTATTCTTGCGTAAAATTACAGAAATAAAAAATGCTACAGCACCCTTTAATCCGATAACGTGCACGATTACAACACATAAATTTTTCATCAAAACACGTCAAAATTTATTCTTATCTGCAATGAGCAATCGATAAAAAAAAAGACCTCCTTCACTAAACTGAAATATAACTACGGTTAAACCTTTGAACAATTCTAATGAACTGTTCTAATAACTAACTGGTCTTAATTTTTCAGAAAAGACTTTCTTAACAAATTTATACAAAATATATAAATAAAAGTACATAAATTTAAAATGTTATCATAATAACGGATATTATTAAGCTAATAAATTTCTGATATTAGTTTTCTACACATCACATAATAATCTTTATGCTCAAAAGGAATAACTATTCCTACTCAACAGTTAACTTCAAGAATATGAAACGATACAAGATCGAAATTATAAAGTTTATTTCATATAATGACAAAATGTGAAAAACATCATTTAGATAAGATGCAAAGTAAATTCATGTCAAGGAGAAATACTAATGTTCACTTTAATAAATATTATTTTTGACTGATAAGGTAATTATCATCTTTTGTACTATATAAAAAAAAAAAAAAAAAACTGAAACAAACGTTTCAACGCACTATTGATTTTAATGCATTTGTAAATTTATTGGAATACATGCGAACAATAACAAACTTCATTACAAAGCATTACAAACTAGCTAAGTATAGATAGATGTTAACAAAACAAAAACAATCAACGATAATTATAAGTAAAAACGTATCCCATACATTTATCCTAAACTGTAATAACAATAACAAACCCGTACCTAATACTCTTTCAATGTAATAAATTCATTACATTGAAACATCTGTTGATGTAATGTATGTAGATGAAGCAAACCGAAGTGTTTATCCATGAGCACACAGGAAGTAAAGAAAAATAAGATGATTAATTTAAAAAAAAAGAAAGGGAAAGCTAGCTGGAGGAAATAAAACAGATCGGATATGACAAAACGCAATTAAAAAGTCACGCGGTCCAGATAATCTACTTATTTATATAGTTAAATCAAAAGGAGCTTGATTAGTCCGTTTCAAAATAGCGCAAACGTATACAGTCGAGTCCGTAATTGTTGCTCCATCTTCCTATATCCAACAGTATTTAGTAATCAGCCTCTAAATACTATAAAACTGAATAATTCTTAACAACGCTTAATGTCAGTCTCAGAAAAAAACTTCTTCAATATACTCAGATTGCATTCAACGAAACGGTAAACGATCTTTAATAATGAAGTCGTTTATCTCGTCAGTGAATTCGCTATAATGCAGACAGAATATTGCTGTCAACAAAAATTAATGTCTTTTAATAAATTTTGTTTTTCTTTTACGCGGATATGGGGTCGCACGATATTTTGATCAACCGGTGGGAATAGGATATTGATACTCGCCAAACTGGTGGGAAGGCGAAAAAAAAAACACAAGAAAGAAATCCGCAGATGTTTGATTACCCAAGGGAAAACGTCTGCGGCTAATTTTGATATTATAAGAGATAAATTTTTAAGAAAATTAACACTTATGCAATTGCACTTAAGTGGTTTGAGACTTTGTAAAAACAACACGAAAAGGTTTGTTGATGTTAAAATACAGTGTTAAACGAGTAATTAAAATACAGATAATATAATTCCTTAAATTAAAGCAGGCGTCCCGCATAAACTTTACGTTCCATTTTATTTCTTACGTACTTTAATGAATCGTGGTGTAGTCAATACAGAATGTCATGTACGAAGATGAGTTACCCAAACCGATTTAGACCGAGCCAAAAATAAGTAGAAATGGATTAATTAGACAAAGAAAAACATAATAAGCAAGAATAATATTTAACAGTAAAATTCAATGTCAATACTCTGAATGAATAAAAAAATTAACTGAAAATTTCAACGATTACCGTAGTAAACATTTATCATGCAATAATTACGTTTATGATTATCACGGTAGTATCTGGTGTACATAAATGAAGAAAAATACAACAAATTAAATTCAGTGGTTTATTTGTCATAAGTCTAAAGTATGAATTTTTAATACTTTTCAGATATAGACCAATAAATTGCAAACTTTTGATTAATATCACCCTATATAGCCATACATTACCATTCTTATAACCATTTATATTTATTTATTTATTTTGTAAATGTCTCTCTTTTCACTTTTTTTACGTTTAGCTTCCGCAACTATCGTAAGGTATTGCTTCAGAAGATGAATAACGATGATACGTATGTAATTTAAGTAAACTGAACCTACGCTCGCTAACTAGCGAGCGTAACGTGTAGCGTACGTGTGAGCATCTGTGTTAAATTAATTAACACATTAATGTTTTGAGTATTTAAATAATAAATCTAATAATTACTGCAATTACTTAAATAATCAAAAAATTACTGGTAATTACTTGAGGTTAGGGAGCGAAGCAAGCGTACGCTAAATTTGGTTGATTTATATCTATAATTATAAGCAATAATGCTTATATTTTTAACATATAAAATATGTTAATGATCGCGTAAATTTGAAATATTTGCAAAGTTATGGGATCATCACTACGGTTATGGTCGACGGAGTACTCATTTTTCAAGTCCCAATAAATGTTAGCTTAATAAGAAACAAATAAAATAAAAATAGAATGTTGTCAGTAATCATAATAAGGCCAATATTATAATTTAAAGTTACTTAAAAATGACTCCATCATAAACGGGGACTAAACCGACACAAAAAAATGCGAAATGGTTTTAAAACTGTACCGACAAAAAAATGTTCGAAAGATCATTAAAAGCTTATTTTCCAATTGATCATTATTATTCACTTGATGATGAATTCTTTTCAACACGAAACCGGGAAGTAGTAATATATGTCTAAAACGAACACATTTATTCTTCATTCGGTACTTGCAGAGCATGTTAACTGTAAATTACTTTTTACTCTTATTATGCTTCTAAACAGTAAACCTTGCAATTCACTTTAGAAAAAGAGGGCGGATGAAGTAAAACTGATGAGCAGATATTTACAGCAAACGAAATACATTTAAACCATACAATGACAATCGTACAAAATTTGAAGAGAAACAACTGTGCCTTTTAGTCAGATACCCTCCTCGTCTACTTAAAAGTAATAATTCATGTAAATTTGACTAGTAATTCAGGAAAAACGTTTTGGATAAAAAAAAGCAGCTCGAAAATCGATAAAGGAGGATTTTAAAAGTAATATTACCAGGACAAGATGATTACAAAACACGCGACTATATACGATGATTTTAAATGAAAAAAAAAATCTTAAAATAACAACAAATAAGCGATAGAAGTGTTGTAACTAAACTGAATTAATCAGTTACTACTTTACTTAGAGTAGTAGTTACTAACATCAAAAATCATTTAACAAGTCTATTTCCTTTTTTTCTATTACAAATCGCATAAAGAAGGAAGATCAAATAGGAATGGAGAGAATAATTGATGAAGGCAGTCATATCCCTATCTATTAATTCCAAAAGGAAAAAGAAAACGACCTAAAAAAATAAGTAAACCTTCAATTACAAAATTTCTCCGAACAAACTCGCACATACAAGCTAAGTTACGGAGCAGCTAGTACGTATCTACTGCGCGTGCGCTTGATGAGAACAATCAGGAATAATTAATAAGCAACCGATTGACATCACACAGTTGTTCAGTTTTGTTATAAAGAACTGAACAGAATCTGCTAACGTGTCGATTATTTAACTTGCACTTAACGCAAAACGCTTTCAGAAAACAATGACAAATCCATTTAAATACACCAAATGATAACGTCGATAAACTACAACAAGAATATGATGAAATCAAAAGGACTATTAATTCAAAACAATAGTAAAATTATTACATTAAAAGCACTATATAATAGCGTACAACAAACTGATCGACACGACTCTACTTGAACAGTACCGTTCTTTATAAAGATATTATACAACACCCGTTTATTCAACAAATTGCACGATTAACGTAAAAGAAAAAAAATTACTTACGCTTCACGAGGGGCGACTATTTTTATTCGTATAAGCTCTCTTTTTATCTGTTTAGCCTCCAGAACTACCGTAAGGTATTACTTCAGAGGATGAATGAGGATGATGTGTACGAATTTGAATGAAGTGTAATCCTGTACAATCTCAGATCGGCCACTCCTGAGACGTGTGGTTAATTGAAACCCAACCACCAAAGAATACCGGTATCCACGATCTAGTATTCAAGTACGTATAAAAATAACTACTCGTACCTTTACTAAGATTTGAACCTTGGAACTCTCGACTTCTAAATCAGCCGATTTGCGATGTCGCGTTAACCACTAGACCAATCCCCTGTGGGCTCATTCGTATAAGCTAACGCGGGTATAGAATCTCGTATAATGTTAATAAAGATCGGTCATGCAATATTTTCAACAGTTTGTGATCCTTTTGAACATAGCAGTTAAGCCTGTTGAACCACGTTCTATAAATATACAGACAATGTATAGCGGTATACCAATTTGATTGGTTTATATGTTTCCTATTTTCTTCATTTGTTAATTACGAACCGCCGCATCAATTTTCATTCACATGTTGCAATGCAATGTAAAACTGTACATTGTCTAAACGATAGTAAAACATGTTTCAACGGGTTCAAATACCAGTTTCAAGAGTATTACTAGCAGCACAGAAAACTTTTTAGAAATAAATAAAGAAATGAAATAAAATTACAATCTACAAGAAAAAATGGAAACAATAATCGATACTAAATCCCTTTTAATGTTGGCGAAGAAAAATGTCCATAATCCAGGCAAATTATAATAAAAGTAAACGAGAAAGTTATACGATTAAACCAATGTTTAAAATATTTATAAAAAAAAAAATATTTCTACAAAATTATTTTAGGAAAAAGTTAAAAAAGCTGCCTTTCAAAACATATACCCGATAAAGAATGCAATAATACAACTCTTCTTCCTTCGTGAACACTGTTGCCACACTGCGTAATTTTATAACTTTGGTGACATATATAAAGAACCTGAGATCACTGTTGCACACAGTTTCATAATTTTTATCAGAATCACATTTAAATGACCAACAAATCCCTTGTACTGAGCTTAACACTGCTGGTGTAAATTTTGAAATTCGTATTTAACCCACTAGCAAAAGGCTCAAAAGAAAAGGGAGAATTTAAACATAAAGTCTCACTGTAATAAATGCTTTGGAGCACGTTACGAAATATCCTAGTGTTCATTACGGCAGATGTGGAATTATACATGACACCACCGTGAGCCCGTAACTGCGATTGGGTTGCAGTATTTAACTGAGCAACTATTCGTCCAACAAATGAAATAGATAAAAAAAAGTAATAAAAAAAAAAATCTTATCTTTATATGAATTTTTTTTCTTAGTCTGTGAATAATAATAAACGAAAAGTATAATATTAAATATTGTAGTCTGTAATTTAATTCAGGATCGGTAATACATCCGTAAATCTTAACAACTAAAACATTTTTTTTACGTATTTTTAAAAAATTAATTACGTATTGCAAAAGCTCATTCATGAGATGCAATAAAAAGCAATAATTTTCACTGAAATAAAGTACGCCTAACCTTCAGAAATATAAAGGTCAGGTCAACAAAAGCTTGTAATAATTTCTCTTCTGAAATGACCTCGCCTATCGAAGACAGAAACAAACCATCAGCAGCAACAGGTAAAAATCCATTTACCACTACATCTCACCTAAAACAATCTCTATAAACGATAAAACAAAAATAAACGCATCTACTTTATATAAAGAAAAATATTATTTTAACGCACCTTCTCTCTACTTAATTTAAACTATCTAAACTTACCGAAACCAAATATAGATTTATGATGATAAACACTTAAAAAACTGATCTCGGCACAAGAAATGTAAGTAAATCCAAAAGGGTGTACACAATTCCTATTCAGCCTATCCTTATTTTTAATGATGAATAGCAAATAATATATGACTTCTTTTTATTGTTTACTAATATTTTCTATTGCTTACTAAATTAAACTGTGAATTTATTTCACCCTTGTAAGCCAGCAATAAAACCATTTTAAGCTAAAACCAAGAAACTAGTAGGGTTCTTACATAAGAATATATCAATCGGCTGACTGGATGGAAAAAGCTATGACGCAAAAAAAAACAATTCATTGTTTATTTGATAAAAACAGAAAAATGTATCAATATAAAAGAATTACCAAATAAGGATGACAAAATAGACGATTATCTAATACCTAGTAGCATTTAAATCAAAAGACCAGAACAACTTGATCTTGTAAAGAAGAACGAATTAATTTCGTTTAAATTATATTTGCAAATTGTGAAGAGAACTATCATAAAAAAAAAGAAAAAGAAAGCCGGATGATAAAGTTACTATGAAAGAAAAAAACTTTAAAAAAAATCTGTTTGTTGGTGAGTGCTTCAAAAACTATTTTTAGATAAAAATCGCTCTGTGATTTTTGGCAAAGCGAACTAAACCACAAACAAATTATTCTGGAAAAAAGAACTGCTGCGTTCAAGTACAAAAATAAGCGTCCAATGCAAGACATAATAGAACAACTGTGAAATGATATGATTTGTTCCGCAAGATCAATGAAAAATGGAATGTTCACCCGAAAAATGACATAAATTTATTTTTTCCACAGAAATCAACTTCCTGTACTACTGGAAGGCCAATAAAATGAAATTATATTATTCTACCTCGCTTTACATCCATCCTAGAGAATCTTCCTATCGTACTTATGGAAAAGGAGAAAAAGACTTCAACGATTATGTTGTTAGTCGTACACGGGAGCGTACGTAGGAAAGTTGTTTATAAACGTGTGCAACTTTCATTTTTATTCCTTCACAACGATAAACATTCCATTATTATTTACTAAAATAACACCCTGTTAAAAAAATGTAAAAAGCCTTTTTGTTTAAGTTGATCTAGGGAGAAACTACGAGAGCCTAGTATACATCAGCTAAGATCAAGCCATCTAGGTTTTTTTTTTTTTTTTTTTTTTTTTTTTAATGAATCCTTGACGGAAGATGTCGCTTATGAAATCCTGTACATACTCGTAAATTCTAATTTGTGATCAGAGACGTAGATCATCACTCGTATAAATTTTGGATGATAAAGATCCACAACGTAAATCGGCCGCAATAAATATATATCAACCAAAAAGTGGAACAATTAAATAGATTCACTTTGATACTCAACGACTACAGTATCAGTTTAATTAAGTAGCAAATTCATAAATTAATTTTAACACAAGATAATGCTTACACAGTTTCTTTTCACACATAAAAAAAATAAATAAATAAATAAAACAAAAATAAATATTACTCAACAGGTCAAAATTCATTATCGTCGTCATACGGATTTCCGAAAAAAAAAATTATATTAAAAATAATTAATCTTAAAAAAATTTCTAACCTATTCTATCCAGAGTTACAAGGTCAATTCTTAGTATTAAACTTGTGCTGCCAAAAAACTTTTGACTAAGAATAACCCCTCACACCCAGATTTACAGCGCTGTATCGCTCAATTAATTGGTTAGTAAACAAATAACATGTAAACATCAACATTTTCGAATTAGAGGGCCGATTAAAATATAATAATATAAATACTTAATCGATCAAAACAGTAGAAGCGATCTGAAAATAAATACTAAGAATCAAGTGATATTACTTACATTAAACTCTTATCGTAAAAGCTATTCATCGATCCACAAATCGGTTTTAAGTCATTTAAAAAGCATTATTTTCCGCTATCAATTTGTGAAAATAGAAGCACATAAATTTAAAAAAAAAAATGTATTATCTACGTATGTTATCATCTTTACACTGTGCTATAACAAATATCGACGGAACTGTTAGATTATAGTATTTCACAGACTAAAGTTAATAAAACATTTAACCTACCTAATAATTAATAGTATTTAAAATTGATATGTTTTTACGTAATAAAAGAGAACAATTTCACTTCTCTAACACATTTTTATTAACGACCACAAAATGCTTAAACAGTGCACCACAAACCGTTTCATGAATAAGCAATAGTAGTTTCCATACTGCATACTACTTGCTTATTCTTACACACTAGCACGTTGAAAATATAATACTATAAGTAGGTGGTATTAAGAATTTATTTCACAATTAATGGAAACTTATATTATCAGTAAGCAGTCTCTGACGTCTGCACAAAATAGTTTCTAGGAAAATAGTCGACATAATGTAATCGCACTAAAAAAATCTGAATTAAATAATTAGAATTATATTCACTCTTTATTGACTAGAACATTTCTAATCACGAAATAAATAGTTTTCTTTTATTTTTTTCCCCCTTTTTTTACATTAAGGTAAACAACTTAATAATAAAACAAGCCGAAATAATGAACTGATTGGAAACGTAATATTCACTATGCTGAGTGTATCACGAAGTTCAACTTTTATAACATATTCTACTCGTGGAAATAATGGAAAAAATTCATATAGATATTGTCCTAAAATGCTTTATTTGGAAGTTACGGTTGGTGAAATATTTCGCTCGGATTTTAGCTATCCCGATGAAATGAGGTCGTACTGAAATTTTTATGACATTAAAGGGGCAGATTTAGTGATTTCTTACGGTCTTTTTATTTAAAAAATTCATTAAAATAAATCCAGAATCAAATGTATCCGCAGTAGTTTTTGAAAAATGTGAGGTGACAACCAATAAATTGCAAAAAAAAAAACCCTGCTTTTTGGTGGAAGGCAATTTTTAACACCCACTTAGCGTCAATGTATAGTGCGGCCTTCTTCACTATCTGTTGTTCACATCTGTTCATATTACTTGGCCGGTTAAATGCTGAGGTCTACTTTCACTTTTTTTTAAAAAGAATTGCCGCAGCTGCGGAAAGAGTTCCTCTAGCGCAGGACGCAAAGTATACCTCCAGCAGGTTGGCAAGCTCCACCACCTCTCTCATGCTGTTTTCACTCAAATCATTTATTTCCTTGGGAAATGGGTCGGTCAAGGTCTACATTCCTGGCCACAAGATCACCTAATCCAATATCTTTAGCCATTTGGGTCTAGGGATGAATGAAAAATATTGCACACAAAACAAAAATACATTCTCGTGAAAAATTAACTGTCTGCATTTTGAATGCGGCTAAACAATTGAAGACAGTCCAGTAGAACTAAAAAGAGAGAAACAAAAGC
>JAAAKQ030062808.1:2101-23738 GCA_010016005.3 Zanna intricata
AGATTATTCTTGGATGCTAAAAAGGTACGTTCCAGATGCCAAACATAAAAGAAAACAACTACCACACTTTAGGTAAGTTGAATATTACCCAGCAGCAAGCACATATTTTGTTCCTCAGAGTTATCCATTATTAAAGTTCCACAGAAATTTAAAAAATGAAAACAAACAGCGAATGATAAAGAAAGGTTGTTTTGTACAAACTGTATTTATTATAGTTTAACAGGATACACAGCGATTATAAATCAGTGATAACATTTAGCGTTAAATCTTTATTTCAATAGTGAATACACTCCTTTAGCCTAAATAGTAAATAACTTTTTTCAAAGTAAACAATATGAACCAAAATTTAATACTGTTCATTTCATATACTACTTAACTTTTAAGGATCTGCATGTAAATACTACTACAGGTATTGGAATTTCACTCTTCCTTCCACTTTACATCCAGAATACTATCTGAAAATGTCCCACATGTAACGAAAGTATCTAGCTTTATGCCACTAGCTTTTTACCTTCTCCCTCTCATCAACAAAGTTAAACATTATGTGTGGTTTCAGTCTGCAGTTACTCAACTGTAGACTGAAGAGAAAAATTTTACATCTATCAACTTTAAAAATAAAACTAAATACAAAATAATTAACTCACCAATGTAACGGTCAACGGTGATATGATGATATCATCTTTTTCATCTTTATTGCTATCAGCAATTAGATTTGAACAAGATCCTTTATCATCAGTACACGTAAAATGTGTTGTTAAATTATCAACATCATTCTTTGTGCTCACAGATGACTTTTCAGAAACTTCATCACTACACCTTTCGTTATCATGATCAATATGATCATCATTATCATTAAAATGATTAATCGTAGCATTATTATAATTACTATTCTCACAATCCCAATCTTCCTCCTCTTCATAATCATTAAAATTTTTTTCTGCTGTGCCAGCGGCATTAAAATATTCTTTGTTACAAAGTGACGAAGATGATGATGTAACAGATTGTTTACCTCCACCGGCATAATTACAACTACTTTCATCAGTAATTGGTGACGTTTCTGGAGTTAAAGATCTACAATTTCGTATATTTACTGAATTTAAAGACTCTAAACCAACTTCAAGATCTTCAGGTGCAAGTCGACCACGTCCCCGACTACTAGTCACAGAATTATTGACAGCACTCGGTAAAGTATGTGATGACCAAATCTGTTGACCGTGTCCATGACCATTGTGCTGTTGACGTTGAAGATTATGATGATGAGCTAGATAATGATGCGGTTGTTGATGATAAATGTGCGGTTGACTATGAGCATGATGGTTATACATCTGATGCGGATGAGAAACAACACTATGTCCATGATGAAGACTATTACTACCGTTATAAGAATAAACATTTGTAGCTGAATTTATTGAATTTGTACTTCCACCAGTCACATTACTTGCACTACCTTGAAATGTTATAGAGCTTCCATCCCAGATATCTTCACCACAATTACTGGTACCAATATATGTCAGTTGATGTGAAGATAAACCATTTTTGGCCATGTATTGTTTTTGTAATCTGGGTGGTAAAGAATCAAATGATGGTCGAATTAATTTATTAGTACTTCTTCGGTTATTACCATTGTTTCCGTTATTAGCTGAAGATGAAAGAAGTTTATTGTTACCATGAGAAGAATTTAATTTATCATGACCCCAATTACTGCCTGAACCAGTTTCAGCCGGTTCAACACTTCGTGTATCTCTAATCTGATGACTATCATTGCTAATGTGATGATTGACAGGTAAATTACGTGGCTCTGATGCTTGTCGTGAATTATTTCGAACAATTGCAGCAGTCCCTGAACCATTTGACCTATGGTTCAACTGTTTATTATGGCACTCAAAATTTCTTTTATCTGGAGATCTATATGACAAATTTCTTCTACATCTATTGTTACCATTGAACAACTGAATATCATCATACAATTCATAAATTCTTGAACAAGAAGACATCAATTCAACATCATATTTTTCATCAACTTGTGATGACTCTTTTACATTTAAATTTTCGCCATTAACATAGTTATCATGTTGCAGATTAACATCATTCTTCACAGAACCTACTCCCCCTCCTCCTCCTTTACCTTTACGTTTTCGTTTATCATGTTTTGATCTCTTAGGCCTTTCTGATGACGGTGATGCCATTACTACCTTATTTGTACCTCCTCCACTTCCTCCAACAATCATCTGATTATTTTTAAGACTATCACTGTTAATTGTACTATTGTTAAAATTATCATTATGATTTTTTTTACTACTAAAATTACTACTAACACCACTATCTTCATTGTGACAATTTTCTTGCTGATGATTTTTTTCAATGTTATTACTACTATTAAATGATTTAGTTTGCCTATTATTTTTATTATCTACGTTATTATTATTATCATTATTATTAGATTTAATATTATAACAAGTTTTTTCATCTTTAAGTACATTGTTTTTTGATTTATCATAAATATTGTTTTTTATGTTTTTTTCACCATTATTATCAGTACCACTACATCCATTGGTATTTTTACTACTATTACTACTATTACTACTACTACTATTACTATTTGAGGAACATATTTTTTGTGATGATTGAGAAGACATGGTTAATGATGATAAATGCAGAGAAGGCTGTGATATAGCTTGATGCAAGGTTTTAACTTTATATAATGCTGTGTCTGGCTTTTTAGACTTCCTTCGACTATTAGAATTAGAAAACTCATTATTATTATTATTGTTAAAATAATTTGAAGACTGATTTTTATTACTGCTGGATGATGAAGAACCTTCACTGTTGCTTTTGCTATCATTTCTATTATTATTATTAGTAGTAGTGGTAGTGGTAGTAGTAGAAATAGTATTATAGCTGTCGCCAGAAGAAGAAACTGTGTTTACATCTGTTTGTAAACAAACTTTACCTAAAACATGAATAATACTATCCATATTAGTTCTACTATTATTATTATTACTATTATAATTGTTTCGATGTTTAGGTTTTGGATTTGTTGTAGTGTTACCACTACATTTAAATGATGCTGATCTTTCATTTAGTTTCCTGGATGTTAATGTCGTAGGCATATTTGAATCGTTCATCACAGTGGTACTAATATCTGAACTATTATTTATACTTAAACTATTACTATTTTCATCATCTATTTTTACACCAGAAGCTGTTTTACGTAATGGCCCGCTTCCGGGTCTATAGATTTCCACCGGTGGTTTCCCTCTTTTAGCAGACTTAAATGACTCCTCTTCTTGTATTTTATTATAATTTGGCATCGGTTCTGAAACAAAGATAAAACCAACAAAAAATAAAAGTAATAGGTTAACAACAAATTTAAGGATAAATATACAAGATTTATTACTCAACATTGAATGGCTGCTGCTCAGATGAAAAAGTATGAGAAAACAAGTAATTTATAATAAAACAATATTAATTTACTACAAGCAATATGTATATGACGTTAGTGTTAGATATTATCTACAAACAACATATTAATTTTTCAGTACAGGGTAGTTTTTGTTGCCCAGAAATATAATAATAATTCTATTTCCAATTAAATCACATCCTACAAACTCTACTACTCTATCTTACAATCAAAATTAATTTAATTTCTTAATATAGTTCAAACAACACTCCAAATTATTGGAAATTAAGCATCTCTTGAGGCAAACCTATTCAAAGATTACCAGCAATATAATAATACAAAAAGAGCAAAAATAAAACATCAATTTAATTCTAACTTAAAAGAGGCAACAAGTGGTATTTGTCATAAACTTATCATATAACATTTTCCTATTAAACAAACATAAAATTCCACTCAACTGACACATGACCCTTACTACTGTAATTTAATATTATAACATAACTGTAATATTATAACATAACATACTGTAATTTAATAATTTTAAAATAAAAGACAAAAATCATATCATAAAGATAATATCAATCAATATCATCAAATCAGTTATATGTCATACACAATGAACAACATGAAAAGCCAGAGCGATTAACATATATCTGTCAAATAACTCTAGTAGTCCTATAATAAAGTCACTAACTAATCAAACCTCATAAGCAACACTGTTTTATCATCCATATCAAATACTATATTCTAAAGGAATATTTTTCTCACAGAATAACTTCCAGCTTCTCTGATAGTGTCAGATGTAAATAAATCTTGAGCTATGTAATCTATACAATATTATGGAATTTTAATTTTTTTTAAAATGGAACAATAAGTTTTTCCTTATTTCTCCAAAAGTGTACAATATTATGATCTTTTATATTTTCTGTTCTTAAGTAGAAATTATCCATTAATCTAAAGATGTACAACTGTCTTATAGATAATATTTTTTAATTTCATAAAAATAGAAAACTATGAATTTAACCAAGACACATTAACAATCAACCTCACAATGTGTTTTTGGATTATAATTAATGGCTCAATAACCAATTTATATGTACCTCCCAAACATGTTAATGCATAATGGATTCTGGATTGCAGAAGAGAATAGTAGAACATTTTCATTACATAATTTGTACACTTTTTTTTACGTAATAAAAATTTCTTGTATAAAAAAAAACCAATAAGATTTTTAACATAATGAATATGACTCTTCCAAGTAAATCGGCTAACTAAGGTTGTTCCAAGATAATTAACACACTACCAATCTTAATGATAGATACACCATTACACAAGTTTCCATCCAAACAGTTTACATTATGATTTTTTAAATATCAGTTAAAAGTAATTCCATTCAACATTAGCCATGCACTTATGTGTCTGAGATTACTGAAAATATTTCTATGCAACTGCTACATTCTAATTGATCAATAGCAGATAGCCATATCATCCATAGAGGCAATAACTTTCAACCTTTCAATTTTCCATTACAAAAATCATTCACATATACATAAAATAGGGCAGGACCAACATAGATCCTTGGAGAACTCCATGAGATAATTTACCTGGCCTTAGTACATTCATTACTAACTCTAACTAACTAAATTCTATTTTACAAATATGTCAACAACCACTTATTTACATTTAACAATCTCTCTCCTACCCATTTTTTCAATTTTATATAGTAAAATTGAATTGGCTCCACCATACCACAAGCATTTTAAATATCTAAGAATATGCCTACTACTTTCTCATTGTTAATACCTTTATTTATATCACAGAGTAGCCTAGTGATTGAGTTTTCCTAACTAAAACCTTTTCAAAACAGTACTGATTTTGATTATAAATTCTATTTGATTCAAGGAAATTTATAGCGAGGCTAATTTGTCCAAAATCACAGATGTAATTTCTTTTAGTATTTTATTGTTTATACCTTCAAATCTGACAGAATATTTATTTCTTTGATAGAATTATTTTATATATATCTCAAAACAATTTATGGGTTCAAGAAAGAGAAACTTTATGTAGCTTAATAATATGAAGTTTTCCATTAACGACTTTACATTGAAGACAGTGAATTTTTATCAACTGTGACTTTAATTTCATTTTTTAATTTTCCTGTTACTTCTAAAAAATATCTGCTAAAAGAATTTGCAATACCAGTATCAAGCTCATGTATTTTATCCCCGTTCCAATTAATTTGTTAGTTTTTTTTTTCAGATTGAACTATATTACCAATCAGGTTATTAAAATTTTTCTATTACAATTTAATATTATTTCTCTGAATTTCATTTGAAGTCTATTTTTATAGTTAATATATATTTTTTTCTAATTTAGTATTTTAAGGCTGTCTACACATTTTCATATATAATTAGTTCCTATTGGAAATCCTATTTACTACCATCTCATAACGTTTTTTAAATTTATAATGATTTTCCCAAATTTAAAAATATAAAGCCATCTCTTAATTTTTCATAATTAACTCTTACAGTTTGTTCCAATACTTCCTTAGTTAATTTAATAAACAGAATAATTTGTACTCGCTTGGTGAATGATCAGTAATATTAAAATCCTGAACTTTAACGCAAAATTTAACACATTTATTCTTACCTCTAAAATAAAATTTAACATATAACATGATCAATACCTGTTCTTGATAACAGTCTAGCAATATTATTAATATAGGGATCAAATATTTTTTAATCAATATTAATATAGGAATCATATTTGTCAACTATTCCAGACCTTTCGCTTAGGCTAATATTTGACAACACCTATAACTGCACAAAAGTTACTTCTATTGTGATGGACATATATTTATGGTACTAAGATTTTAATGTAAAATTTTTCTCTGTTTATCAAATTATAAGTCTTATAATTACTTATTTCTTTTATAATAATAATTTCTGAAGATACCAATTCTTATCTACCAACCAGAAAAGAACCAAGTCAAAATCTCAAATAATATTTGGTAAGAAAATTTCTTCAAATTTTATTTCTGTAAATACTCATCCCCTCAAAATCTTTTACCAAAATATATTCCTGACAAATTAATCACAAAATATTTGTTCCTGGAAGACAGGAGAGGAATTCAATTTTTTATCCTGAAACATTATTTTTAAAAAAGTATGTTCTGAATGAGAAATAGTAAAAAAAAATTTTTATCAGGTTTGGGCAACCCACCAGTAAATAATACAAAACACAGCACACATAGCTAACATTTAATCATGCAAATTTTGTCTCATTAAATCAATTTTGCAACTGTCACTAAATGTTTTGCAGTTTATCGCAGTAATCCTATATACAGAAAAATAAAATACAATGAGATAATGGACTAACCAATATAGGACACAAATTAAAATAACAGGCTTCTGCTTCAGTTAAATTCAAAATGCAAGCATAAAATGAAAATAAAATGCAATCCTAGCAATTTAAATATAAAACTGTTATTATAAATGCATTAGTTATAAAAATTATGAAGCAATACAATAAAACTAATGTTGCATTTCTAATATTTGCAGAACCAACTGCCAGTCCATTCTTTTTTTTTAATGAAAAATCAAAAGCAAATTCACAGCATATTTAAGTTACACTTGCAGAAACCAAATATGAAACAGCTCGGTTAATAACTCTTTAACTAAATAAATTATGATGCCTGTAAAACTCTATAATTATTGATTTAAAACATATTTTTAACAAATTATGTTTTCTTTAATGCCAACATCTTTTTCAATCTAATCTAAAAAAATTTTTTTCATGTAACAAAATACTCGATATGAGATTCTCTATCAAAAAATATATGAGTATATCTTATAGTAGGTAAAACAGATTACAATTTCTTTGTTTTCCTGAATTCATTCTGAAAAATGTATAACCAAAATAAAAAACATAAAGTACAAAAATAAAATACAGGCTATTTTCTAAATTTCATAAATAGTTATTTCTTACAGAAGTTATTTATTCAACAGCTGAAAACATTACAACACAAAAAAATTACTCTAAAATATAACATCGTTTGATTTAGCATCATTCCTAAACTAATAAATTAAAATAATCTGGATAAAATTTATGCGTACAATTTTCCTCAAAATTTAACTAATGTGATGATTGAAGAATCACTGATATCTACTGAGAAATCTTAAGTTTTAAGCAACCATCAAGCACAAACATACACACAGAGATTTTGATTTATCTAAGCAATTCTTATGCATATTTAAAATACCACAATTATGCACAAAAATAAAGTATTTTTATATATAGATATCCCCTAGTGAAGCGATTGACTGAAATGGTTATGGCACTTAAGCTGCATGTATGTATACACAGAAACAGGAAGTACCCGTTTATAAACAAGAGAACAACTTTTATTTTTAACATTTTAATATATAAAGTTTGTATACACATACACACATGCACACTGACATTTTAATTTATATATACAGATAAGATAAGCAAGTGCCTTGTTTTTTTTAGGAAGATTGCAAGTACTACATCACTTATCATAAACATTATATGTAAATTGCATAATGTAATATAAATAGTTTCTAAGATTTATATTAACAATTTTTTTTCTTTTTATTTGTAAACATTTGCTATACATATCTTAAAACCAAATAGATTATTAAAAAGAAACTATAATAGCATGCAATGTCATCTGAAATAAAAACTTTTAACTTTCAATTTTACCAGATGATCAATAATATTCCAGCAGTTAGTAGTAAATCATGTTTGCTATACTTTTTGTAAACATGCATTACGAATAATTATTTTATTTTTACTGTCAATGACCTCCATTGTACATAGTTTATAATATTCATAAAAATGCAATTGAGATAACTCTGAACTGATAATATACCTCAGAAAAAATAATTTTATTTGAAGTTACACCAAAATTTGTTACTGTAACTTTATTTTGAGAGTGTGCATGTGCTCATGTGTTTGTGTAAAATCATAACATACATATATTTTTTTCTAAAAAAAAAAAAAAAAAATGGTAGCATGTTGTTTTCATACAATATATTTAAATCTTTCCTCAACTAAACTGAGATATGCATATAATGCATATTTTTATCACAAAATAGGATACAGTAATTTGTTGCTTTACAAATTTTTCCTCAAACATTGTGAATGTGATGCACTACACACTACTGAGGTACACTGCAAGAGGCACCAGTCATGGCTGCTTTCTGTGATAGTAATGATGTTCAATTATGTATGTAATATTCCTGCAGTCAATAATGAAAACATTACTATGTCCAAATCATTCATTTATATTTCTCTCATTACTTTATAACTACATTATGTTACAATATAACATAATATAATAATAATAAAAAGTAATATAATTACAGAATAATATATAACAATAATTACATTAAAAATTTATGAATGTTATGAATGTCTAACATATTTGCCTCTACTAGTATAAATATGCTTTCAGTTTAAAACACAATCCACTAGATTGCATATTTATATTTACAGATTTATTTTCACAGATGGCCATAATAACATTTTATAAAAACAAACAAAGGAGAAAAATACTATTCAATTTACTTTAAAAAAAAAACTCTAGCTTACAAATACAGCAAGTACAGATGAAACAGATTTTTTTTAAAGGTGTATACAAATAAGTAAAGCAGGCGTAATGTTTACAATCAGACTTTACAACTTTCCTTCAAAGTAACAACTTGAGCAAAAGTTGGACTGAGCCTCCATAAGGTGTAACTGGATATATCCAAAACAAATAGGAAATATTTGTCCAGTGAACAAGAGTCTAAACAAATGTCACAGCTTCATTTATTACCAAATCACACCTCATTAGACACATATAGAATTGTGACTTGGGACCTAGTCCCACCAAAGGTGACTCATAACAGCCAACCATGAAAAGTCTTTTAAGGAATACTCCACTGGCTGAACTAAGCAACACCAGAGTTCAGAAAAGGCAGCATTCAGATATAGTGGACTGCCACTTAGAAGATAACACACATTCAGAAGCACTCTCTCTTTATCTGTTTAGCCTCCGGAACTGCCGTAAGGTATTACTTCAGAGGATGAATGAGGATGATATGTATGAATGTGAATGAAGTGTAGTCTTGTACAATCTCAGGTCGAGATCAGAAGCACTGGAATGACCTAACACTACACACACGAATTAGAACATAAAGTCCAAAATCAAATCGAAGCAAATCACCTACATTTTCACACGCAATGTAAACATACTCATGCAGACTGGTAAATGAAAAATAATAACTAGCTTAATGGACAGACAGAAAATTCTCATATGGGTCTGTAAGAAATAGGAAACACTGACCAGGACGCCATGGAATCTCAAGGATATAGACTGTACAAAGTTATACTTTGGAAGATAATGATGAAAAATGTCCCAGTTTGGAACAGGCTTTTTAGTCAGCCTCAAAATAATAAAATCCATACAAGAATTCAAGTCACAATCCCAAGAATCTTAACACTCACCCTAAAATCATCCAATAAAATCTACACTATAATAAATGGCAATAACCCCCTCTAATAATAAAAACAGCACTCCAAAAGATCATAAAGAAACAGAAAAGTTCTGAATCTACTCAACCTGACTATAAATAACATCCGCAAAAACCATGTTAAACAATTAATCGGAGACTTCAATGCTCAACTAGGCAAAGAAAGAAGATACTGACATCATAGGAAAATGGCCCACCCAAAAGAAAACGAAAAATGGCAGAAATTCATTGATTTCTGCAATAACCACAATCTAATCTCAAAATCCACATATTTCAGTAAAAACTCAAAAACTTAAAACCTGGAAACAACCAACTACAGTAAAGGAAAGTGATAGCTAGACCACATCTTCATGGACAAACACCATCACAAAGAGATCTACAATATTAAAGTCCTCTGACGAGTAAACATAGGCTCAGACCATTATGTAGTCAAAATGAAAATTAAATTTACTTCTCAAAGAAAGGAACAAAAGCAAGCCCCTAAAACTAAAAGAAAAATGGACCCTACCAAACTAATCAATGGAAGTTACCAAAAAGCAACCGAAAAAATAATCACATATCCCTGTTATTTACTTTTAGAAATAACTTAACTTTTAGAATTTCACCAATCCCAAAAATTAGAAACATCCTTCCAAAATGTATTAAAACAAAGAAAAGAAACCAGCTGAACCCTAAAGAAAATAAAAAAAAAAAACACCATAAAGACACACTGAAATCAACAGTAAAAGGATTCAATAAAACACAATCAAAAGACTATCACAAAACCTTCAAAAGTCAGCTCCAAAAATAACCCCCCCCTCCCCTAATAAAGAATGAAAACAGTAAACTAGTCAATAGTAATAAAGCCAACTTAGAAATCCTAGCTAAATATTTAAACAAACTCCTAAATTGGGAAGAATCAACAGAACTTCAATACCAACACCCCAATAATAACACCATCAGAAAACATTAAGCCTTCCAAGCACTGGGCAAGATGAAGAATTATAAAGCAGCAGGAGACAATCAGACTTTTGTAGAAAACTAGAAACATGCAGGAAAATCAGAAAACTGTCCATCAACAGTTTGTCAATATCTGAATCAAAGAACTACCAGATCACTGGACAATGGCGCTCATCATAAATCCACTAACATAACAGAAGAAAAAACAGACCCCAACAATTACAGAGGAATCTAACTCCTACACACAACTTACAACATCCTAAACAGGATTGGTTCACAACTCTAGATAGAAAGAACTACAATACCAAGGAGGTTTCAGACTGGAAGAGCTGTCCAGATCAGATCATGAGTCTAAGCTAATAGTGGATTACAACAATAAATGACAGAGACAGGTGATAACGTTTGTAGATCTTAAAAAAGCTTATGAGACAGCACTCAAGAGAATCCCTACAAAGCATTCCAAGATACCTCATACTACATACCAAATTAATAAACATGATAAAATTGACCCTCACAAACACTAAATCAAAAGGTAAAATCAGAACCATTTGAGATCAAAACAGGACTACACTAAGGTGATGGGCTCTCACTGCTATTATCCAACTGCACTCTAGAAAGGGTAATGAGAGAATGGCTCAAAAAATGTTCCCCAAAAGATAGGCTGAAAAAACAAAACAAACTGTCTTGGTTTCATGACTTGGCAATGCTAGCAAACAATATCAATGAAGCTAAATCACAATTATTATTAAAACTTAAAAACATTGCAAATAAAATTGGCCTCAAAAAAAAAAAAAAAGGACAGAAATTATGCCCCAAAAACCAACACAATTAGAAGAAGTAAACAAAAATAGTAATAAAATCAAAATAGTAACCCAATTTAAATACCTCGGAAAAATAACAAAAAACCTTAACATTCTGTTATCTGATCCAGATAAAAAGAAAAACTAGCTACAGCTCAAAAATCAATAAAAAGTACCAAAAAGAGGGGCAGTGATGGACTGTGCCCAACAAAGTTGTGTACAAAGTTAGAATCCATCACCGATACTATGCACTCCACCCCCACAAGAAGGGAGTGCATAATCCACACAAGAAGAGACTAGGATTTTTTGGACACATCATGGGAATCAAGATTCAAGACTTCTAAAAGTTAGTATAGTACAATCTCGACTTGAAAAACACCAAAAAGGGATGCAGAAGGGTCAAAGAAATAAAGATCTGAAGGAAATTGGCCTTACACCAAAAGACCTCCAAATAAAAATAATAAAATCAAGAACAGACACTCATTTCACACTCACAACACAAACATTTTCAACACTAGAAGGGGCAAAAAATCAGAACATATGAAAAAGTACTGGAAAGACCGCAAGGTCCAAACAGTCTCATAGAAGAGACTAATGGAGTGACTTAAGTGACCCTATGCGGTCATAAAAGTTAATAATAATAATAAATTTAAAGCACCACCTAAATTCAAATTATAATTGCACAAAAGTCCAATTAAACTCAACTATCAATTATTTGACATTATCATAAAAACTCATGATAAAAGGCTTGTATAAATATAGTTAAGCCAATTTTATATTATTTTCAGAAACATTACCACAGACACCATCTGACAATATTACTCCTCTGCAGAGAAACAAAAAAAAAAAATAAAAATAAAGAATCTGAATAGAAGTTAAACCAAACTTCATTAAAAAAATATTTTCAAATTTAAAAATACATGTTCCTCAGGCTTTTTTTTGTTTAATTTTACTTGTGGACAGACAAATATTATTAATATTGCTAATTTTTGTCAAAAGTTTTCATTAAGCCATTTTTTATTATCTACTGCAAAGCAACATTGATTCAATGTAATTCTTATTTACTAACAAAAAAATAAATTTTCATATTAATAAAATTATTTGAATACCATAACTTCCATTTTTTAAAGTTTTCACTAAACTCTAATTAATACTTCAACTACTAAAAGCAATCGAAAGAAACTTATCATTCTCATTAATTCACAATTGTTCCACTAAAAATCAGTTTAGATGGATGTGGTGTTTTTATCATATGCTGAGAAGAATATCAAATTACAAATAAAAACAAGAATAATTAGATAAAAAAGTGTATACAGGTATATTGCACAGTAATTAATTTTTTAAAAATAAACAGATCATACTATTCTTTTCTGGTAATCTAACCCAGTGCAGGTTTTTTAATATATGGGAAAAACTATCTGCTAAATAACCAAAACAGAAAAATTGGTTATTTGGAAGAAAAACATGCCTCCCATACTGATTACAAGAGGAACACTGGATTGTGTAACATCAGTCATTAATGTTAACTAATGTTGGGCAATAATATTTTTACTTTTTTTTTTGTTCATAAAAAAAAAAAAAAATATCTCACTGTTTATTTTAATTATGTAACTAGATTCATTTTTTTAATTTACACAAAAGTCAAGTTACTAAACTATAAATAATAAATAAATTTTCATTGCTCTTCTTTCAGAAAAAAAAAACTGATAAGGAATAATGATGTACCTTCTACCATCAATTAACTTAAAAATTAATAAATGGTTAATTTTTTAAATTTTCATAAATAAAACATAACACAACAAAAACATCATGGCAAACAATATTTTGAGATATATTTTTGTGGGATCCTGAAAGCCAACAACTCAGTTTACACCTTTCATTAATGCAAAAGTATCTGCATACAAATTACCAAGTATACTATCAAGAAGAGAAAAAACTGGAAACTAATAAAGGAAAAAAATGCAATGTCATGATAGGAACTAAATTCACACCTTACTTTAACACTGAAAAAGCCACATTTCGGGGAAAAAATTATTTTTTTTTAATCGTACATAATGTGCAAGTTACCTGACATATGTCATAAAAATCACTCCAGAATGGCAAATCTTCAAAAATAAAAAAATATACCATGTCAGGCTAATGAAGAGAAGAAACTGGTGAACAATTTCTTGTTACCTATTTTAAAGGGTTAAATATAATCATGCATTATTAACATGCTTCCTACCTAAATTTAAGAAACATTCAAGCCCATAAATTTCACCTTCACATAGTTTACCACAGGCACTGGGGCTGTAGTAAACATCATTACTCTTATAGAAAGCAATGCTAGTACCTATTTTATATATAACAAACTTTATATACATTACAAGAAAGGCTGGGAGAGATAAATTAAAGCTACAGATTAATGCACTGTTCATGACAGAAGAGGGGAGTACATTTATTTCCCTTCTGTCATGAAACAGTGAATTACATATGCTTCAACCCAGTATAAAACTATAACAGTTAAAGAGTATCAATGGGAGTTAATTCTAAGAAAAAACCCTCCTTTTTTTTAATTACATTAAAATCATGTAATACAGTTTGACACAACAAATAAATTTTAGACAAGACTTTCTGAAAATATGCATGACTTGATTAAAATTCCATAATACAAAATTTTGTTTATGCTAAATTTTTAAGTATTCCTTTAGCTTTCAGATCAGCAGTTTTAATTAACTTTCACAAAAACAAATTTCCACTGACTTCCAACAGTTTTGATTAGATTTTATTTACTGAATATTCATATTTATTACTAATGAAAAAATAACACTAAGAAATTTAGTAACATTTCAATCTTACATTACTATATTTAAATATCAGAAATAAGGTTATACATAATACATATATGTTTTAACAAAAGCCCACAGATCTGTGGGCAAGTGAATGAAGCAAGCTTCATTCAAAGCTAAAGGATGCTTTACCTTCTTCACTTTTTAAGAAGCTGTCGTCAATTTTCAGATTATGGTGAACAACTCTTTATATGTCCTGCATACTATTGAGTTACCGTTAAAGAACAAAAAAAAAACTAAAAACACAGACTACTTTACAACTCACTAAAAGTTATATTCAGTTGCAATAAACGTAATGAAAAATTAAATGTTAGTAAGAACTGAATTACAAATATTACTAATCAATGTGAAATAAAATTTAATGAAATGTAAGGTATACATTCCACAAAAGCTTAGTTTTTATACAAATGTATATATAAACATATAAAGAATTTTCCATCATTTTCTTTAATTTAGGAGGTCTTCTTAATTATTTTTTAAACATATAAATTAATTTCAAATTACAGAAATCTATACACCAAAGTTTTCACTATAACAAAATCATTTGTAATCCATAAAAGAGAAAATTTTTAGATATGGTAAATACTACTCATATTTAAAACATGAAACATAACATTTAAATGTGCTTACTACAAAAAATGATTTGCTAAAAAAATAATGATAAACAACACATAACATAAAGACAAGTAATAAAAAAAGAATTAAAATGCTATTAAAGAGATGTAATTAACTGGAAAAATAAATGCCTATTTTTTTCAGTAGTTAAAAACACAGTATAATAAAATTACAGATGCACATACTTTAAAAGCCACAGATAACTTTGACATAAAATCTTACATTACAGTAATACTAACAAATAAAGAAAAGTAAATTACTATTTACATTTAACTATACCTCTTTAATTAAACCTTAACATGTAAAAAAAAAATAAAGATAATGATTAATGTATTGATGTATACAAGTAGACTACAGCCTTGCTTAATATCAAGCTTCACACTAACAGATAACAGTCTTATGTTAACCAATCACATTTTATATTGCATAAAATTGGTGAAATTACATCAAAAGTTAACAATTCTATTATTTAGACAATACAATTTCAAAGGATGGATGATCTAAAGACTGTATTAAATAAGACTAGCATAAAGAAGAAAAACCTTTGCATAGAAAAGAAATTTATTAGTATCAAACAAAGAGTTAGAAATTAAGAAACTTTGTAAATCTTTCACACCTAATTACATAGAATTTTACTTATAAGAGGGATTAGGAGGCATGTAATAGATAGTTCAGCCATTAGGGTAATCATGAAGTATTAAAAAAAAAAATTAGCATCCTTGTGTCAGTAGATGAACACCTGAGTCTCATTATGATCACACCAAAAACACACTGGTTTTCTCAGCATTAGTCTAACAGAATAAGACCAACATCTACCAAAACAAAAATGAGAAAAGGAATCAAGAATTAGAAGCATGAACTAACAGAAACTCATCTCCATTTGTGTTAATTAACAAATATAATATAAATAACTATAATGTAGTAAATTTATATCTGCGCTCTAATGATCCCAAGAGGACCCCGAAGGGGGGCTCCGCTGCAGGAGCCCAAATGGGGAGGGCAGGAGGTAGGGTAATCTGCTGCCACGATCTCTAGGGCTGGCTAATGTTATGCCGAGAGGCGATTCCAGCCGCCCCTGGGGAAAAAAGGGAGAGGTGTTTTAGACAATTATACAGAAACACACGCACACAAGTTAATGATGTATTAAGTATCATCTGCTGGTAACAAGATGACAATAAATAGAGTTATATGACAATGATAAAAGAAAAAGTAATCATAAAAACAAACAAAAAAGCGTAATAAAATTGATAGTTTATAATTTTGTAATAATAAAGATTTAGTCACATGTTATCTAGTTGCAAATTATACTTAAAGAATTACATTTTAAAAAACCAACTGCTTATAAACACAAAATAAAACAAAAAACTTATTGAACATAATTTTCTTACACTAAGTAAAAATATGATACCTCCCCTTTTAACAATGCTCGATTATCCTAACTTTCTTTATCTTTTCCATTTCTTTATCAGTATCATATTTCCTTTGCAAGTACAGAAAAATAAGCATTTTGTATCATCAAATAACTTTCAAATGTTATCTAAAGGATAAAGTATTCTTATCATCCAGTTCCTGTTCCCTATTTCTAATTTGTGAAATTAATTTTAGTAAATCAGAGAGCTCAGAGATATTGGATTCTTACAATATGTATGTAAGTACTAATTTAAAAACAGTAACTAGGATTTTCCTGTGACTGTAGAAACTGCCGTACAGTTTCTTCAAGCACATGAATATTAATAAATTTGAATAACTGTTATAGAACAACCAAGCAAAAGAATTCTATTTCAGCAAAAAACGCAGTTTAGAAAATAATTTTAATTTTAGTGAACAGAAAAATTAGTTGAGTTAAAGAAACTGGCTAGAGCTTAAGAATATTACTTGCGACAAATGTCTATTTCATTTATTGCTGCACTGATGAATCTTACACCTACATATTTTAAGTGCAAGGTTTGCCCTTTTACTTTAACAACTAAACAGACATAAAATTTGGCAGCTCAAGATATACATTTTAGTATATTAAAATTTACTAACCAAGAGAAAGAATAATGCTAGCATATCTTTATAATACTTGGAAAATTGTACAAAGAAATGACGCAATCATTTCTCATACAGGTTCTGGATCAGTCAGTTTGATTACTAGTTTCTTTTAAATAATTTACAATTTGAAATTCCCACTTTTAAATGGGATATAAATTTATGTTCTTATAATGGTCAAAACAATTTTTCAACTAATCTCAGAGGCATCACTTTATCCATAATTCAAGGTTACAAAGTGGAAATACTATGTCTCAATAAAAAGAGGAAAAAGTAAAATAATTATAATCAATATCATAGTCATAATTAATTTAATTTCTATTCATGTGCATCTATTGTGGATGATATTAAACTATCATTTAAGTGTCATAACCTGCATGACTTGTTACACTGAGAATCACTTTCATGGGTATATAAGTACACTTCAGGTTCATGAAGCCATATACAAATTTAATGAACTACATTTTTTTTTTAAGTTTAGGAAGAAGTGGAAAACCAAACAGGAAATATTCAGAAAGGATAATAAAGAAATTGGATTTGGAGAAGATTTATAAAAATTAAAAAGAAATACAAGATTTGGGAAAGATCTTCACTTTAAAGTTTTTTTTAGAAGGAAACCTGATCAGTACAAAAAAGAAAACCCACATAATTCGCCTTGTAATGGTTTTCATAAGGAGTAATAAAAAATGTTTTGAATTAGTTTAATCATAAGTAAACTGTTAAACTGAATTCTCTACTTTTTTATCTTATTGTATCTTTGCTCAACTTCTGTAAAAAAAAGAAATATACGGTATTTTTTCTGACTATTCAGCATGCTTAGCAATAGCAACTAAATGATAAATTCTTTAAAAATGAAAAAGAATGATTTTTAGAGAAAAATAGATAATTTTTTTTTTTTTATCAAAGAATGGTAGTTTGGTAAACATTAGAAAACTATATACACTTTGGTTCTGCATAATCAACTATTAATAAGAAATTAGATACTGGTTTGTTCAGCATTATAAAACTCAATACATTCATATCAAAAACGTTTAAAGCATTACATTTGATTTTAAGCGTAATTCTTGGTATAACTTAATCAAAAGCGGGGTTGTTTTATTTGTTTTTTCTTACTCGTTATATGTACTCCAAAAGAATACTAGGCATATAATGTTAATTTTTTCTTAATTTTATTGATTGTGTTCTTGACTCTTGGGTCAACAGCCACTTCTTTGCATAAAATATTTTTGTGTGTAGTGACAAGACCCAATTTTATGTTATGAGGTTATATGTTTATAGTGGCTCTTGCTCTCAGAATCAATACAAAAACACGCAGACATTATCATTCATGCACGTTAGAAGACTATGTTTTATGGCTCTTACTGCATCATATAGGGTAATTGAATACAGTAATGTTGATTCTTGTCAGATCGTTCAATCAATAATTTTGGTGTTCCAATGCTACTCCTCAGTTTGTGTACAACCACTGATCTAGTTACTTAGTGCAGTTTTGTTCTTTAGATAAACTAAGATTATGTCTTCGTGAGGAAATAAGTTACTTTCATTAGCTTTGATGCAACCTGAGTCTGAAAGTGAACCATTTAGAAGTGATGATAGTGATTATGACCAGAATTACAAACCTGAAAGTGAATTTAGCAGCGACAGTAATGATACAAGTGACTGCAAGGAAAGAGATGAAACTTGTCAAAATGATAATGTTTTGGGATCAAAACCATCAATGAGTAGTTCGCATCCATCAACAAAGCCAGATCAGCAGGAACCAAAAACGGATGTGTTGCCATTAGTAAGTTCAGAGACAGGTACTGACTCACAGCCATTAACAAGTCACTAGCACCAGCTGGAAGATTTGTAATCAGTAATTACTGAATTACAAAATAATTGGCAGTAGATAATTGTATCATATCCTGACTTTCTCGATTTTCCTTTAGGCGGACAACATAACATAAACCACTCCAAATTTAAAGTTTGCTTGTAGATAGCAATATTTTTCTATTAATAAGTGAGGAAACAAACTGATATGCTGCAGAAAAGCTAGCCACTAAATGTAGTCCTAAGTTACATGTAAAAAAATTGGATGGATACTAATGAGGCTGAATTAAAAAGGTTTTTGTCTGTTCTTTTGATGATGGGATTAGTTCCTCTCCCTTCAGTAGATTTATATTGGTGTAAAGATAAAATGTTTAGAAATGAAGTGGACATCAATGCCCAGGGATTGGCTTTTACTACTACTCAGATTTATTCATTTTTCAAATAATGCAGAGCAGTCAAAAAACAGACTACATAAAATCAAGGAAGTATTTTACTTATTGTTAAAAAATTTCCAGAAATATTTCACCCCTGGAAGGAACACATTTGTTGATGAGACTACAATTCCTTTCAGAGGTCAACAGTACATAAATAACGAAGCACACAAGAACATTAAAGTTTGCAAATTATGCTCAGTTGATGGGTATATATATAATGGGTTTACAGCAGATGAGGCGATAAAAATGCTGGTAAGGGGCATACCTCATTAGTAGTAAAAGATCTGGTTAATTGTTTTCAGAAAAAAGAGGGTAGGCGCATTTGTATGCTGATAATTTTTATTCTAGCTTAGCTTTAGCTAATGACCTTGTGGTACACTGATAATTAATCGGAATGGCATCCCGAATGATTTTAAAACAAAAAAACTGAAAAAGGGGTAAATATTCTTCAGCAAGGTAAAATAAAACTGGTTTCAATGACTATCATAAAAATCTGAATTAATGTTCTGGGTTTTATTATTTTTATTTTTTTAATTTCTTTCATAATGTATAATAATTTTATAAAAAAATATAAATTTTATAGATTAAGTTAAAATTTAAACTTAGAATTTTTTCTTGAATTTTAGGTACTTTTTAAAAATAATATTGTTTTATAAATGAAATTCATTTTTGGTGCTTTATTATAATAATATATTTACAAGTATTTTTCTTAGCTAACACAATTTAACTTTCACATTTTGATTTTATAATGAATGATGTAGACCTACTTATTTTAATGAAAATTGTGTAATAATAATTTTGGTTTGTGACAGTTTTAAAACATCACAAAAATTTCTATTTTTTATATTTTCTTTTTTTTATGTTTAGGCAATATTAATGATGATGCCCAAATAAATAATTTAAAAATATATTTTAGTGCTACACAGTTTCATATATATGATATATAATTGTTTATTAGAATAATTATTCAGATTAATTTCCAAAACGAGTCGTTTCTTTATAAAATGTAATTGACTAAGATGCACTGGTTAGATTATTTTCATCCAAATAAATATTTTACAACAAAATGTAAGTGTTTTAAGTTTTAATTATATTAACAGTATTAAAATTTAAAGTTTGTTTTATAAAACATAATACATTTATAAAAAATATCAAAGTAAAAGTTTATGTTTTATACATTTTAAGCTTAAAAAATCTGTTTAAAAATCTTTTAGGGTTTCTGAAAATGTTTTTATGGATAACAAAACAATGATTATTATTGAAATTTTTCTAAACTGATTTTTAAATGTATTTACCAGTTCATTCTTAATAAAAGTATGTCGTCAAAAAAAACATCGTAATGATGATTTGTAATGAAAACTAATGACGATTTTTTGTTTATTGATAAAATTATTGAAAATAAAAATAATTTTTTACAAGATTGTCATTAATTTTTTTTTTTTTTTTAGAAAAAGTAATAAGAAAATATTTCAAAAAAGTTTTATTGCTTCTAACCACAATTCTTATTGCAAGAGTCAAGAACGGGCACGATAAATAAATACGTTATGTAGTGTACAGCATAGTATAGTAAACAGCGTAGCTACAAAAGATTGATGTACACACCAATAGAGCACTCTGTTCTTGACGACGGGGACAAGAGCTGTCATTTTGTAACTGCTTACCTCTACTCCGAGGATAAGAACAGTTTACAATTAATTCTGTCAATATCAAACAACCGTATGGAACATGTTAAACAATGCTGGATAATATTTATCAGTTCAGTCCAACCATCAGATTCATGATCAACTTATCAGTGTAATAATACAATATAATAAAAATAAAATTAGTCTTTTAAAAAGTTTATTTTTCATTAAAAAAGAGGAACTGAAGATGCTAAAACTTGTCTAAGAAACCTTTTGTTTAGAAAAGAACATAACTTTATTGAATGTTAATAAAAAAAATAATGTAACATCAATTTGATTATTATATTTATAACTGTTACTAAAAATAACATTATACACCAAAAAATGTGCCTACAGAAATAATTTGTTACTACTGACAAAAAAAAATGATTGTAGAGAAGATAGTAAACAAAATATATTAACTACAGCAATATCTTAAAAATGGTCCTTATCCACACCGTTTTCTGAGATACAATTAAATGTAATATACTTCACACAAGTAACTGTAAGCCAAAACAGTTAACACATAGGCTTTAAAATTATTAACAATTAAAATTATCTCAAATTAACAGTAAATTTTA
>JAAAKQ030062820.1:0-15752 GCA_010016005.3 Zanna intricata
TAAATTCTCGAATTCCCGGTAGGTTAATGCAGGAGATTAAGGTTTTTCATATTATTCTTCAGCTTCACTTCTTTCTCCTAACTAGGATTCCCGATTCCCTGTTTGTAGATGGTATCTTCATGGAGGTGGAATTTGGGTTCCTATCCCTATTCGAGTACAATAGATTGGTGATTCCATCATTAATCTCATCTGTTTTTTACCGATTAGAAAAGAACCCTGTAGATGTGTCCTTGGTAAGATTTGATGGTTGGGGAAGGGAATTTAGTCCAGCATTTAATTTTGTCCAGTCGTTATAAAAAGCTTAAAGGCTGAAGTTTTTATCGGATAAAGTTTGGTATCCTAATTCTGTCTGAAATATATATAAAAAAATGCGGAAAAAACTTTAAAACGATAAAAGCCAAAAAATAAATAATAGTGATTTTAAATGGTATGGAATTTATGATAATATACACATAGCGTAGGAGTATCCAAGTTATATTTTACCAATATTTGTGCGAATGCTTCTATAGTATTCGGATTAAACAATCGACTTTCTTTTCTTTTCCTTCTTAAGTAACTTTTAGGAAGTTATTAACCTTTCGGCATGTTTTAAGAATAAATACAGTCAACACTAAGTTTTATAATTAATATGTTATGAAACATAATTTATTTTACAAGCACATTATGTACTTTTTAAACACAATGAAATTTAATTAATTTGAATTCGTAATTAATCCGGTGTCTACAAATTAAATACGGAATGGTAATTTCCATTTACAGTCAAATTTAAATATCAGTACTCATATATTATTGTACATTTTAATTAGCATTTATAAATTCTTTTCAGCAACAACTTTTATTATTTTTTCCTATAAAATAATTTTTTTTCTAAATGACATTTTCACAAACAGCTTTCTTTTTTAATTACAATTTAACGCTTCTTATATTAATTTAAAAGTAATGTTCAATACAAAAAAAAAAAAGAAAGCTTCAGTGTAACAATATTTATTGTTAATGTAATAAAACTTCAGGCTATATTAGGTGTTTAAAACTAGAAAATATAATATTATCGCCGAAAGAGATATAGTTTTAGAATGGTTGAACGAAGTGAGGAGGGATATCGTGAGTTGTGATGTGCAAGAAACTGCAACCCGACGACTCGTGAAGAGGTCGGCAAATTGTATACTCGTACGTAGGCGAGAGAACACAACAACGCGACCCTATGTGTTCCCCAATTTGCATAACTGTGATATATCCGCCAAGAGCGACGTCGTTCTTGCTACTCGAGTTCTGCTTGTCTCTTTTTTTAGCGTAACAAATTTTACTATCACGATTTCAGGTACATATTATATTAATAAGCATCATTATTATACGCTAAAGATGTAAATTTGTTTCACTGTTAAAACAATTATCTGATACCTCCGAACTACAGTTACACGTATATTGTTGCAGTTAAGTATTTATTAGGATGCAAATTACCATATTCTTATAATGGATTTTTATTATTCTACACTTAAGATTATTTGTATTTTATTTTGTTGTATCACCTAATCTTTAGGCTCAAGCTCAATACTGTTAGTACCGGATTGTGGTACTTTATAAAGGAAGCGAAAAGGAGAAAAGGAGATAAGTTCATAGAATTGAACAATATATAAAAACATTGCAAGAAATGTTTATATACGTATATATACATACTCGCGTGCACACACACACACGCGCGCGCGCGCGCGATTCTGTAATATGCATTAATTATATTTCGTAATTGATGTAATCTGCCCTGTTTACATATTTATGTTTGTATAACATCTATTTAATCACATGAAATATAGAGTAGGTTGCCCACATAAAAGAATTTTTTTTGCATCACAAATTATATTTACAATCAGTTTCGTAGATTAGAAACCAAAACTAAATTGCATGACAGTAATCGAAGGAATTTCCGTTAAAACAACTCAATTAAATTGTATGAACTTCTGTATTATTTTCTCTTCAGTCCAAATATTTTAATTTTATGCTGCTTTTACATCCTATGTATAAATTTGCTTTATGTGTTAGAACCATTCTCCTCTACAACTTGTAGTAGATTAAAAAAAAATGAATGATTAATTCTGCTAATATATTTTATTGTTCTTTCCTGTCTAGATAGCGCTATAGCAGAACTATTACAATATTTTCTTTAAAAAACCGAATTGGATCGATTAAATAATCGATCCAATTTGGTTATATTCTTTTTTCATCGGATCTTGACGTTTTGACACTTAAGGAACCCAAAAAACCACATAGAAGCGTTCCAGATGTTCATATTCATATGAACGTGTGTTTGGTATTGGCCTCTAAATCACTTTATATTTCCAGAACTGCTGGACCGATTTCGACTAAACTTTGTCAGATTACCTCTATATATGAGACATTGTTTCAGTTAAATTAAATTCATATTTTTCTTTTATGTCCATTTTTAACCTATTTAAACGATTTCGTATTCATTTTTGAAGGAAGTTTTTCTGATATTCTTGAAATATTGTAAAACAACATCAAAATAGAAAATATTTCTAACAAAAATAAAATGTCTTTCTTTACAGACAATCTAGGCACTTTACATATAGACATATAGAAACTTTACTTTTTTTTGTTATAACTGCTTCCAATGTAGTGATATAAAACTCGATAGCTTTACGATATTTAAATATATTATTATATTATATTTAAATATTGGGTATTCAGTTAGTGTAATAATATGCTGACTTCTAGATCATCTTTTTATCTTTTGTTTTTCCTATACCCCGGGCAGGCCCTACAGTTAAGTATAGCTCAGCCCGGGGGCGCGCGTCTATGACTGTAGGGCGAGCCTCCCATCTTTACCGGCTGTGCGTCCGTCATGGCAGGTCAGCCCGCCCTCGGTCTCGGATCTTCTTTTTTTTAATTACCCACGCCTTGCCTCTAACCTTAAAGGCAGGGCTATCTGGGCTCAGGAAAAAATATAATCTAGACTCCTGCCACCTCAGCCGGGTCATGGTCTTGACTCCGTATTTTAATTTGGATCTATCTGCTAGATCATCTGATCTCAGTTCCTATCCCTAAAGAGCCGGGTATTTTTTCACTTATAATTTCATTTACCTTTTCTTCCTAGTTAAAAATAAACTGTAACTTTAACAACAAAAATGTAGTAATAATAAAAGTAAATAAATTCATCATAAAAGTTTAAGAAAAAACTTTATGGGAAATATGGATTTTTTCATTTCTCGACGTTTCATAACCATGAGTCTTCAAAAAAAGTGAGAAGTAGTGTTCTCACAAACACGCCAACACGTGTACAAAATACACGTGTTGGCGTGTTTGAAGCTTAATGACTTTTGACTGGATTAACGATTTTGAAGGAATTTTGTACAGAGATTCATGTATATGGCGCAATTTGTGGTTAAAAATTTGAAAGGCTTTTATAAGAATTTTATAGGATTTGATTATTAGATCGTGAATACGGGTGTTCTTTGGTGATTAGGGTTCTAATAATCACTCATCGCAGGAATGGTCGGCCTGAGACTGTACAAGACTACACTTCATTTACATTCATACATCCTCATTCATATCATTCTCATTCATCCTTTGAAGTAATACATTACGGTGGTTCTGAAGAGAAAACAGAAAAAAAGACAGAGGAGCTTAAGGTGGTAAAAACTTGGGATCAATTATCAAAAAAATTTTCAAACAGAATCCACTTTATATTAAGCTCAGTACATGCGTGTGAATGCTTATCTTAACATTAAAAAAAAAAGTTTGTCCCGAAATTCCCCCTTACCAAAAACAAAAATTAAAAAATTACTCTTTTTATTTATTGCTTATTTTTTAACAGATTTTTTAAATTTACTCCTAAGCATATTAGTTACTACTAATATGCTTATTAGTCCTACTGTATACTACTATATCCTACTATATACTACTAGTCCTATTAGACTAGTAATACAAATGACCCCAAAAAATACTTTGGAGTAAATATTGGAGCCGATCAAATTTTTGATTAAATTTTTTATCAAGTAATAATTCTATTTTTTTATGCTTATAATTATTTGCATTTTTATAATTAATAATTGCATTATATTTCCTTTATCCTTTCTTTCCTTTAATCATTTAATAAAGTAAATAATGAAAAGCTCATAAAAAAAATTCGCATAATAAAAATGTATCCCTAATTTTGTAAAAAAAATTAAAAAAATTGATAGCCATAAATTAAGGCTGCTGAGTTAATGATTCTTGCTATAAAAAGAAGTATAGAGGATAAAAACAAAACAGGAAGACAAAAATTACTGTATACGAAATTCAGGATATAATTCGGGATGTCGTCGGATTTATTATGTTAAACCTAAGAAAGAAGAAAATTATAAGGTAAAGAAACAAAATGTTTCAAAAGGGTATTAAAAAAAAAATAAAAAGCAATTTTAGTCATTTAATACAAAATATTATCTGTCAATAATGGTGTGGCCTGAGAAATGTAAGCATGTTACATTAATTAACACAATTCTTCTAATTTTATAATAAAATATAAATTATTTTAGATGGTTTTGTTTTCGTAATAATATTTGACTATTAGTTGTTAATACAACCAAGAATGAATGAACTATAATAATAAAATGAATTATTAACTGTGAACATGAATATTATTTGAGTCTTCTGAGGAAGTTATTAGTGGTAAACGCTAAAGAAGAAATATTATGAGATATTAACTAAGCACGCATTATTCATAGGTAAATCGCGTTTCTTTGCAAAACAAAATAATAATATATTACCTGGCTTTTACTAAGTATATGTGTGTGGGTGTAAAAATACATTGTCGGTTATGAGTTCTAACCAAACCAATATATGCACTGAAAAAAACACTTATTATATACAAACAATGATTACTGTTACTATTTTAGTCATTTTTCTTTTACAATTCGTTTGTATTTATTGTTATTATTCATTTTTATTTATTTAATTTTTGCCCTTGGATCTGTATATGGTATAACGTGAATCCCTTATGATGAATAAATATTATTTATTAAAGTATTTTATAATTTATTCCCACTTGAAGCGGTTATACGTGTTGCACTACTTCTTTGCCAATAAGTTTGAAGCATAATAATTGCTTTATAACTATTTTAAATAATTTATAGTAGTTTTATTTTATTCCATTTTCAGTTTGCTATTGATGTATGCAAATTCATTTTATTATTAAATCTTTTTTTTAAATCTAAAATAAGTTTAAGGAAAGTATATCAATTTTTAGCTAAAGTATGACTTCATATTCGTACAATACCCGCAAGACATAAAATGATACCCTATTAATAAAAAAAATTCCTGATAACAAAACTTTTTTAACACTAACACTGCACCCTAGAAAAAAATTTAGAGAATTTAACTAAAAAATTCATAGTGAAATCCGTTTAGGAACAAAAAACAAAGTAATCAAAATCAACTGTTTAGTCACCAAAGATGACATGGCCTTGCTAGTTGAGACATGGAATGAAGCCAAACAATAGATGAATAGACTCTAGGACTTGAAAAACAAGCACTGAAAATAGGTATTACAATCTAATGTAAAACATCAAAAACTAACCAAGACACCTTAAACAAGACACCTTTGCTCCTAAACAAGACACCTTAACCAAGACACCTTTTGCTCACCTTGGTGAGCAAAAGGTAGAAATATTCAAAAAATTTAAATATCTTGCAGAATGGATCAGCTGGAATGCCCTAGAGAAAAAGGCAATGAAAACCTAAAGAAACAAACTCGAACTAGCTTTTTAATTCACCAAAACCAAAAAAAAATCTGTATCCTTGGAATACAAAAGTACAACACGGTAATCGAACCGCGAGCCCTCTATGGAGTTGAAAAATTTTCTATCGCCAACTACGGTCCAATAAACATGCTGGAGATAAAAGAAAGAGATTATTAAGAAAGATCTAGACTCTAAATTACAAAATCATATCAAATTCGGATTCCACATCAAAAGCAAAATCCTGTACAAAAAAACAGAAAAATTGTCAGAAACAGTGAAAAAATAAATTGACTTCTAAAAATACATCCTCAGAATGTAGACTTACAAATAGATCTTTGATCATTATCTCCACAACAAAAAAACCAAACAAGATTGGTTTAACCAAAAAAAAAAAAAGATCGAATGGCACTCTAAATCATAGAAAGCTTGCTCCTGGCAAAAACCACCAAAACAATCATAATCGCTAAAGACAAGAAAACCAGATTCCAAACAAAAACCCAAACTTGAAATCCAGTTCTACGAGGAAAGAAAGAAAGTAAGATCGGAAAGAATGAAAGAATTCTGAGCTAAAAGAAAGGCACAGTATTAGTTTTTTTTATATTTTCTTTTATTTTTTTTATTTTGACGATGAGTTACGAAGGAATGCATTTCCGCACTCCCCATAGGGTCATCATAGGGTTGTGTCGGGCTCCGAACCGGGGACACTAACTGTCCCCAGCTAGTCAAACCCAGCGAATTAAGAAGCTTGGCTGATTGACTAAGCAGACTCCACAGCCTGCCCCCTACCGACTAAACCTCCCTCACCGCTCTTCTCCGCACCAAGACCGGACCCGCAATTAGGCATAACGCAGTCTTGGGGAACGTTTCCGATGAATTTCGAACTACACTCCCTCTTCTGTACGAATTACGATCTCCTGGTGGAGTACTACTCTTGTCATCCCTGTGAACAAAGAGAAAAAAGAACATCCATACTACTCTCCACGCACACATTCACACCCTGTTGTATGTGTAGATGCGTGTGTGCACGTGTTCACGCCCAAGGAGAACGGGAGTCCCCGTGCGTCATCTTCACCACCCATCCTCATAGCAAGGACAAGTGGCGACTCAGCAGGAAGCTGTCCCTTCCCCTCGGCTCCACCATGTTCGTGACTGCGTGAGTAACCCACGACCCCCGTGGCTCCTCACTACATCCCCGTGCCTCCTCACTACAAGTCCCCGTGCCTCCTCACTACATCCTATCTCCATACGGGAAACAAAGTGCAGCTCAGAAGAGGGCTGTCCCCCGTAATGACCAACCGCCGTCCCATTCGCTGTCCTCCTCTTCCTTTTTCTGAATCACTGCAGTCACATACTGCCGAACCTTCTCCCAGCCCGCGAAATCCCGGAGCATGGTCCTCAAAAATTCTTCTGGAGAAGATTCCATCACTTCCCACTGCTGCTTCACTTCCATCCATCGGGAGCAGCGTATAAATATGTGTTCTGCTGTGTCCGTCTCACACACAATATAAACAGTTCGACCAAGGTCGCTGTTTGAACCCATGAAGGTAATGATAAAAAGCCCCATGACTGGTAAGAAAATGGGAGAAGTAATAATCCACCACCCTATGGCCCCTCCCCAGCCAGGGTCCGAGATCAGACGTCTGGTCCAGGCGGCCACCAACGCAGCATCCAAATGGCTTGCCAGTCATCATACAGAAGCACCACAGCCTTATCTCTCCGTGCGCCGTTCCATATGCGGATGCGCTGATCGGCAATCAGTCAAATCGGGGAACACCTACCAGCACTTCTGCCGCTAGCGAGGAGACCGTCCGGTAACAATTAACGATCCTCAGACAGCCTCACCGTTGGATTGATTGCAGCTTCTGTATGTTCCGTTTCACGGTGAGGGCCTTCCCCCACGTAGAGACCGCGTAAAGGAGAATTGCCGTAGTACCTGCCAATAACAATCTGCGTTTTGACGCCCTTGGCCCACTGTGCGGGAGCATTACTCTGGTTAATATTCCAATAATCTTCTCTGCCTTCTCAGATATGAACTCAATATGGGCGTTAAACAGTCCCGATTGATGAAGGTAGATCCCCAGGTATTTCACTCTGGGTTGTGTCACGATCTCTAACCCCTCTACTTGGACTTTTTTCGGGAGAAGCCTCCTCCTCCCCACCATCGCTATCATTTGCGTCTTAGCCGGCGCCAGTCGCAAACCGCACTCCACCATCCACCGACCTATATTCCTGATTTGCGACCACTTCAACGTCATCTTCTGTCCGGCTTCTCACCATAACGACAAGATCATCCGCATAAGTAAGCAGCTCCGCTTGAGCCAGAAGATCCAGACGCAGAATCTCATCAAAACCAATATTCCAGAGGAAGGGGCTCAGTGAGGATCCCAAAATTCCTAAGGAAAAAATTTCCCTCCTGAAAAAGCTGATTATAATAAATATAAATTAATTATATTTGAACAAGGTAAACAAAGTCTATCCACCGTAGTTATAAACAACAACGGCGGTTACCAACATAAATAGTTCCGTAGCAACGAAGGAATTGTCTATGTTACAACCCAAAAGTAAACAAAAAACAAGTCTGTAAACACAATTAAAACCAAACAAAAGCAATTTACTCAGGCAACAACAGTTCCAAACTACTACACAGAAAAACCGCAAATAAAAACACACAAGCAGGCGCACTCAGTTGGAGAGCTCAAGTAACGCGACTGCACCCAGTGACATTCCAAACTGATTATAAAAGAAAGGCACAGAACACAAAAAAGTAATTGATTCAAATTAATTCCAAGTCGGGTGAAAAGAAGCTGGAAAAACTTTTTAATTGTTCTTATAGAATTGAAGAGCTCTTTTACTTACGGTGTTTGAGTTACGGGTCATTTTTTAAAGAATTAACTATTTTAGTCAGGAATGATTTATATATTTTAACCTTAGTTCTCATAAGATGAATAAGACAAACTAACCTAGTCTGAGTAAACTAAATATCCGGCGATGTATTTTTAAACAAAAATATAAAAGATTTTTTTATATTAAGTCTTCTTTCAGTTTTTTTTTTTAAATCTAAACGAAAACTTTAAAAAAATATATTTTTCAAGTCTTCTTTAAAGACCTTTTGAAGCTCCGAATTAGAAACTCTTCGTATGGGTCTTGATTTGAAGAGGGGGCCAAACTTAGAGTTTAGAAAAGAAAACATTTTAATAGAAACACGTTATACAACCGATAGAAACGGTTAGATTACACCATATAGGAGGAAGACTAGGTCTTTTATTTCCTATAAAATGTTTTTTCTAAATATATTGAAGTGTACAAGAAGATCAATAAATGTAGTTCGTGAACATGAATTAATAGGTCGTGCCTTCACTAGAAAGATCAATGATCCTTTCGTGTTGGAATTAGGGACCTGTACCTCTTTTTTCTATATAGCCTCCGGAACCAACGTAAGGTATTACTTCAGAGCATGAATGAATGTTAATAGTGTGCAGTCTTGTACAGACTCAAGTCGACCATTTTTCAGATGTGTGGTTAAAGGAACTGTAGCACTCAGTCCCAGCCCAACGGACTGGTCTGATGGTTAACGCGACATCGCAAATCAGCTGATTTCGAAGTCGAGAGTTCTAAGTTCAAATCCTAGTAAAGGCAGTTACATTTATACGGATTTTAATACAAGATCGTGGGTACCGGTGTTTTTTGGCGGTTAGGTTTCAATTGATTGTACAAATGATTACAAATGAGATTGTACAAGACTACACTTCATTCACATTCATGCATATCACCCTCATTTATCCTCTGAAATAATATCTTACAGTAGTTCCGGAGGATAAACAGAAAAAAGAGAGCACTCAGTCCCACTGGAGATGATTAAGGAAGAACTCGAAGGCCACGGACAAAAGGTGAGAATATTGTAAATGCACGCTGGCTTTTTAGAATATCGAAAGAGCCAGCAGCCAACATTTTTCGTGAACCTAGAATCGTGGCCAAACAATAAAAGTATATTTAAGTTAAAATACATAGCGAATTACAGCTATATTGTTCGAGACACCGCGGAAATCAACAGGCCTCGTGTAATCTATAAGGTGTATGGGCACTCCAAAAGCAATTGCATGAGGCCCTTCCTCTATGTAAATTCTACACCGAAAGCCGATTGTTTCAGGAAGGAGTACTCCTGCATTTTATGCCAATCCGAACATCCAGCAAATTATAGGAGTTGCAGAGTGTACCAAGAAATATTAGTGACGAAACTTGTGACTGTCTTAGTGAGAAGATTGACAGTGTCCTGATCCCACAACAGAGTGTATGAGTTGCCTAGGACTGCACCTAGATCGGCGTTTGACATGGAAGTGCACGTGAATGTGAAAAGAAAAAACTGACGCGTAATATAGGGAACTGTATTGTGCGGAGAAATTCACACCTCACGTTGTCCAATAAAGTTCTGATGTACAAAGCTGTCGTACGACCAATCTGAATCTATGGCGTGAAGTCGTGGGGTACAAGTAATACAACCCTTCCAAAACAAGGTAACGAGAACAATTCCATAGGCACTATGGTTTATGCGGAACAATGACATTCACAAATATCAGAAGCTTCCGACGGTTCATGAAGTTATGAAACAGCACACAGTTTTAAGTACCAAAAATGTCTAAAAAATTGAGTTAGCCACTTAGCGATCATTGCTGTAGATGATAGGGGAACATCCGAAGGTTGAAACGTCTCCATGAGCTTGACTCAGAGGCTACTGAATGACAGTTTGCGGCTACTACCACCAAAGCTTGTGACATAATTTTGTTTCTTTATTTTCTGTTAATAGCTACAAATTGTTTTGTCCTTATATATCTCTACATTGTTATATGTTTATCGACTTGCTATCGCTTGATTATTTATTGGTTTTTATTGATTATTTATTTGTATATTGGTTATTTGCTTATCGATAACGTTTGTAACGGATTTACTTATTTCTTGTTAAGGGGACTCCTTAAAAACTCCGTATCATTTATTTATTATCAAACAATTTACATATGGTTCCACTTACGCAGCCAATAAGCAAAATAAGTAAATAGGCTAGTTGTGTGAGGGGTAAAAAATTATCAAAAGATTTCTTATAAAAAAAGGTTGCTGTGGTAATGGTGGTTTTTCAATGAAAAAATTTATTTTACATAGAAAAAATGTTTTTATATTTATTGTAAGAGAATAATTATATAAAGTTATTTGTATCAAAATCTTAACAGAAATACAATTTTTTTCTATTAAAAATATTAATTGCATTTTAAATGTTTATTAAATAATACTCTTTAAAAAAAAATTATTTTCTTGAAATGCACTTATCGTTTTTAAACAAAAATATTTGGTATATATTGGAAACAAATTTTTATAAATATGCTATCACGTGAAATCACTTTTAATGATTTGTATAACAAAAAAGCATTCTAAAATATATTTTACAGTTTTTCTTATATGAAGTCAATCTTATTTTCTCCATAGTTATAGAAATATAATAAAAATAATAATTTTCAACAAAAAATTTACTAATAATAAAATATAATGTTAAATTGTATTTTTAAAAAGATTAATTCTTGTCCCTAAACAGAAGTTAATAAACGAAAGTGAAATGATTTAATTTTTAATAAATTTTGTATTGTTGAATAATATATATATGTATATATATATATATAAATTCCTCAGCGCGCGGATCTGATTGAGAGGAAAAGACAGAAATTATTGGTTGCAAACATAGTACAGTACTATTAACCGGAGACGTATGAACAACAAATAGTTGTTCACTGCTAAAACTGTTGGTGGTCTTCAGCCTGAGGTTAAAATAGTCAAGCTATATCTTTATAAAGCATCAACCTCTGTATAGAGAATATGTGGTTAACACCTGAATACCATTAACATAGCAACTATTCCATATAAAATGGTGGCAATTATTGTAAAGTATGCAGTCATGTACCCTACAAGTCTGTCTTATTCCTCACATAAATTGTTTAGTGATTGTACTTTGATATTTATACGTATTTTTATATTGGAATTGAACCGTTTTTAATACAAACCAGTGCAACATATATATCCTTATTTACTTGTTTCGAACAATAATATTTGCCGTTATTTAGGTTTATGCAGGCTATCTATTAATAATAAAATTTTACTTTCTCTTTTATACAAATTTATATATTACTAATTCCGTAGATTAAAATTACTATTAATAACAATTTTCAGGACTACTATGTATTTATATCTTAATAACATAGTAATATATTTTTTTAAATTCTTATCTAATCCTTATAATTGTTACGTAATTTAAATTTAGTTTAATTATTGAGAAATAAATAAAAGTTCTTAAAATAAAATAAAACCAATTTCAAAAAACAAACTAAAAAATATCTACATATTAATTCAATATTCGTTAAATTTTTCTTTTTAGAATTCAAATTTTTCCAAATTTAAAACAAATTACTGACAACTTAATAATCGTTAGTTTTGATACCAACTGTGAAAAGTCGCTTTACTGAACTGTGCAGTACAAAAGAAAAACATCACCCGTAATACGCATGAAACGTAACTATGTTAAAACTTTGGACTGAAATTAGTAAGTACTCGTATTTTTTTTTCTCTGGCTTCGAATTCCGGCCAGGCTTGACATTTTTCACACTCTACAAAATTCATACCATTAATTTTAAATTATAGATTTAATATGATTGTAATGGGCATAAACCTGTTTTTATCCACTTTTTTTAAGTAATAAAAAATGGATAAAAACTTAAATACATATTAAAAAAAAAAAGAAACAGTTTAACTTTTATAACTGTCTTCTAATTTAATATATTGATTATTTTAATCCAAAAGGTTTAGAAATCTTTGAAAGAAATATTTTAACATTACTTTTGAGGAAAACAATAAATTTAAGAAACATAAACATCTTATCAGAAAAACTCTGCACAAAATGATTATCTGAAATGAATGACATACCTTTTGGTTTCTTTAATTAAATATGTAAAATGAAAAAATTAACTTTAATTTTATTAAAGTAAATTTTACAAATATATTATAAAGATGTGTAGATAGTAAGTTGTAACTTTTATGTATGTTCTAGTTACCATATTTCACTAGCCACATTACTATGTGATGGGCTGGTGAAATATGGCAGTATAGTAAACTGTATATATCTTTTGTTAGTTGGAATTGTTAATAAATAATACAGCACAACGTAGCGGAGAAAAACGGTATCATCATCTTATAATCAACCATCTTATATCAAGACAATAATTTATAGCCCTTTTAAAGGTCAACTCGGTAACAGACTGTTGTCAATACAACTGTTTCAACTTAGTAATAAATTTTAAAGCACATATACTTAGTTTATTTCGGTTGTTAAATAGATAAAGAAAAATCGAATATCAAATCAATACTTTATGTAATCATGTCATACTTTAAATAATAGCCATCATATATTTCTTATATATAATTTAATATTTATGTTAACATAAAAAATAAAATTTATTGGTTACTGTTGTTACTTTTTTTTCTTTACTGTTGTTATATGTTTTAAAAAATAAAATTGAAAAACTATTACGCAGACTATTTCATATTTTGATTCTTGTGTTTCTTTATATGATCGTACGAAGCGAGGTCCTGTTTTAACTTTTTTCCTTCTCAGTAGTATCAGCAGAAACCTGTTTTAACTAGGCCTGTTCAACTTTACTCCTGATGATACCGCCATTTACAGACTATTTTTCAGTGGTTACCTGATACTTTTAAATTTACACGTTTACTTAGTTTATAAGCCTATGATTGGTTTTTTTAAATTTCTTTTCATATTACTGTACATCATCAGGTCTTTATAATTAAACTATTAAATAATTAATCATCCCTTATTTATTTATCGATAAACTTATCGTTTAAACACATATATTTTATTTTAGTCTTCGGTCCACCGTTAGATATTTCTTCAGAAGATGGAGATGAATGAATATAGTGTGTGTAAAAATGCCATGCCTGACCGGTATTCGATCTCGGAACCTCCGGAAAAAAAAACATGTTAAAATCATAATAAATATACCATTTCGACATTCATAAATCAATGATGTCTAATATCTATGAAATCAGTTTAAGCACTGATATATCACTAATGTAATAACATTATTTTTAGCCCTCATTAAATCTTTTATTATACAATTACATCTAAAAAAGTTCGTTATGTACTTTATTTGTTTTACATTATTAATTCAATTTCGTTTTAGAGCTCAATTTTTTACTTAAAAAGGGGTTATTCTAATGTCAGTCACAATGAAATGTTAAATCAAGAAGTTCTTTTCAGTCTTTATGTAACTCCTTCTTTAATGATATTAGAGCTAGTATAATTGTTTATAGTTAGGACTAGTTAGGAAACACTTCTTTATTATTGGTCGAATGTTAATGTTAATCAGTTTTACATTAAATTTTTATTTATTTATTTTTATCTTTTACGTGTATTGGCTGTTAGTAAAGAGTAAAACAATTTCACAATGATATACAATAAACAACTGAACAAATAAGTTCAAGGTCTTTTATTGTAGGCCTATGTTAGTCGAATTTACAATCTGAAGATGGAGTTTCTCAAGGTTTTTACCATCATATTTTCACTTCGTTGTTACTAATTATTATGAAAATATTATATGTTGGTAAAATTACACATTTCTGTGCGAAAAAAACTGATATATTTATTACAACTAAATATAACAATTTTTTAAAATTTCTGCCAAATTGGAATTAATTATTGGAAAAAATTTAAATATTATTAATTTTTTTTACTTCTACCCCTGAACATGACATCACAACATAGTAATCGACTATAATAGCATTTTTTTTTGGGTGAGATGCGATTTTGCAAAATTTTTGCAAATATTGCTATTTTTAATTGTTAACCAAATGTGCCTAAGAAAAATATGACCTTAACTAGGAGAAATCTCGAAATACTGAGGGTGACCTTATTCTACAGCCTCACGTCCTTAACCTTTTAGTTGAAAATTTAATGATATGGCCCATATGTAGAAGTAATCTCATCAAGTTTGGCCAAAATCGATCCCGTAGGTCTAGAGATATAAGGTGATTTAGAGGCAAACATCAAAAACATACACGCACGTACGAACATTAAAATCCGAAAAATTTCCATTCGGTTTTTTTGGGTTTTTAGGCATCAAAACGTCAAGATCTGGTGTAAACCGCATATTCCCAAATTTCACCGATTACAATACTTTTCGTTCTAGAGATATAGTCCTGCTATAGTTCTATGTAGACGGGAAAGTAACATTAAAGTGAAAACAATATTTTTACGTGAAACAAACGAAAAGCTGTAAAGGATGCTGTAAAATAACACGATGGACCCTTAAGTAGAGTCAAAATTTGATCATATTTTAATATATATTTACTTTTTATTTTTTAATAATAGAAAAATTAAAACTATTTTCTCTAGCTCGTGTAGCTTATTAATTGAGAAAAAAAACAACATTCTGCAAATTTTCATAGTTGCTTCAATAAATAAATATTTTAAACTCACAAGTTTACTACATGAAATGTAATTATTCATTTCTGTTATTTATAAAAAATAAAAAATAACACGTAACCAAAAAATAAATTACATTAATCACACCTTACGTCATTCCCATTAATATTTGTAAATTAATTTTCATGTAGGTAAAAATTAAATTTTTTTTTATGATTTAAAATTTAATCTAGCAATAGATAAACTGTCATATTATTTATTTATTTTTTAAAAATAATTGTTATATATCCGAAATTAATTTTTATTACAATAGTCTGTATTATAAGATAGCATTATTCGAAAAAGTTGGATTAAATGCTACCATAATAATAATTGTTTTCTAACCAACCTATAAAATTTATCCCTTTAATCAAAGTCATTTCTGGAATCAGTCTTGAATAATATTCTTGTTCGTGACTATTATGGCCTCTGCAACATTATATTTGTGCGTGTACATACACTGAATGCGGGCGCGCACACGCACGCACACACACACACACACACACACACACACA
>JAAAKQ030062831.1:1417-11986 GCA_010016005.3 Zanna intricata
ACTGTGAACGGTCAGTATTGTTAAAGAGGAATAAAACCTTTTATAAAATAATACACATATATCTGTGATTCAAATGAAATAAAGTAAACTTAATTTAAAGCCGAAAACTTCTTTATCGGATTCCTGGTACAGTATATGTTACAAATAAATTAAAGCAAAATGATTAATTACAAAGGAAGTAAAACTATTTTCATACAGTATTAAGTTATACAGTTTATATTAATACGTTATTTTTAAGATCGGGAAGTGCTTGTTTGTATTTTCTTCACAAATAGGCTACGCTGGCAGATTGATAGATAGAGATAGAGTTCTAAAATATTTTTTAATATATTTCTCATTTCATTGTTTCACTTTCCTTCAATCATCTTTCCAAGTAGCAAATGATGATATTTAAACATTTTTGTTATAAAATTTGTTTTAAAATACAAACAAAAAATGATTTCGTTACGATTACTGGAGATTGACAAATTTTTCTTTTATAACTGTCCTTTATCGCTGAAATAATTACCGAAATGACCTGAATTTGATGAGCATATTCATATTTTAATATACCTTTAAAGTATATTTTAAAGAATTATTTTGTGGATATTATAAAAACAAACAAATTTACGTTATGCCAAAATGCATGTTGATTAAAAACCACTAAAAAAAAAAAAAATATATTTTTCCACAGATTTCTGCCAGAGTAAATGATGCGTTACAAATAAAAATTCTTAATAAAATAATATAAAACAGTAGTTTGGGTAGTAATTTTTTTAAATTTTATTATAAAATTATAATAACTCTCAATCTTTATTTAGTATTTAGTTTTCACAGTAAAACAATTAATTAACTGATCGAAAGGATTAAAAGAAATTCAAATGAATTAAAGGATCTCGATTAAGTCGGGAAAATAATTTCATAAAAGCACTATTGGATATTTAGTAGGAGATGAAAGAAAACGATGATGTAGAAATCATATTTTAAAGGAAATGAGTGACGAAATGAATGGAATGGGAAACATTACTGGAGTCATTACCCTGCCTAAAAATACAACAGATTGTCTTATGATATTCAGGCGATCCTAACGGTTATTTACCCCAACTATCCTTTAACTAGTTAAAAATTATACTATGTATTTAAATATCTACAATAAAGTTTAATATGATAAAAGATATTATACTAGCTAAAATTTACTTAAGAAAGTTGATAGAGCAGAAAACACATTACGATTAGGAACGGCTTTGTTTTACTAACATTGTCAAGTAATAATAATAATTGTAGACTCAAAGTTCTGATAAAGGTATTTTTTATGATTATTTTTTGTAATCTTTAACATCTGTTACACATGAACCTAATTTAACATGTGTCTTTTAATAATAGCAACAAAAAATTAATAACTTTTTCCCACAAATCTCGCATTATATATATATATATATATATATATATATACACACACACACACACACACACATACACATGCGCGCGCATGTGTACGCGATTGAGATAGAGCTTCGTGAGTGGATACTAAGCAAGAAGCAACGAATATCTTCAGTCAGAAGAAAATGTTAATTTCAGTTAAGTTAAATCTCTAAATATAGTTTAAATTGAAATTATTTCCCTATAACATTATATCGAACCATAAATAAATATATAAATAATTATTTTTAAATTATAATACTGTTCCACAACAGAAAGGGATACATTAATTTATTATTTCAGAAGCATGTAAAGAGACAGAGGTAGGGAAAGTACCAGTTAAAATCTGTTTTCCTTAAGAGTAATGATGTTTACTACACAGCAAATATCTTTAATGAACAGAATGAAGGAGTCATTTGTAGGGTTGAATGTCACCTTTCAGTGAGATTGATACGATGATATTCCAACAGGAAACCAGTTCATTTCTCATTTTCGCTTGTAAGTTCGGCACTGCATTTTATTATAATTTTTTTGGATGTAACTTGTAATTCACGTCAGATCGCCTACAATCGTTACCATTATCCCACTTAACACACTGTTTAAGATGATTATTTTCATTTCATTGCAATCACTGTTTGGTTAACACGGTTAATAGATTGTAATTTAAAAAAATATATATTTTGTTAAATATTTGTCTCATTTTTAAAAAAATGAGACAAATAATACGTACTCAAAAAAGTAGTGAGCTTTTTGCGCACGAGATAGCGTTAGCATCCCAAATCTCAAGGTATATGGGTCAGCCCATCGGGCTGGTCTACTGGTTAACACGACATGGCAAATCAGCTGATTTCAAAGTCGAGAGTTCTAAGGTTCAAGTTCTTGTAAAAGTAGTTACTTTTATACGAATTTGGATACTAGATCGTGGATACCGGTGTTCTTTAGTGGTTGCGTTTCAATTAACTACACATTTTTCAGAATTTTTCAACCTGAGATTGTACACGACTACATCTCATTCACATTCATACATATCATTCTCTGAAGTAATACCTTACGGTAGTTCTGGAGGGTAAACAGAAAAAAAGAAAGGGTATATCAGTTGCAGTAAGACAGGCAGATAGCTAACAGTTGAAGCTAGTAGATGTGCAAAAAATGCTGGAATTCTTATATTCAGACGTAAAATATTGCTCATGAAGATGAGTGAATTTTCCTCAAAACTGCGATAAATTTCACAATTTTATTTTGATAAAGACATAAATGGTGTGCAGGTTTGTGATGAAATTTGTGCTGTTTATGGGTACAATATGTTATCAAAAGCAACAGCCAAAAGATGGTTCAGTCGCTTTTGTTCTAGAAATTTCGACGTCCAAGATGATCCCCTCGCACTGGGAGGACCAATCACAGAAAAAGCGAATAATATTCTGACAAAATTTGAGAAAGACCAGCATATAGGCAGTCATAACATCGCCAATGACCTAAAAATCAATCATCAGTGTTAAACAGTGTTGGATGCCATATGAGCAAACTCAAAAAAATGTCTCAATCAGTTTCTATCTACGAATCTCTACTGAAAAGTACGAATACTGAAAATCATAAATGATGAAAAGTGGATAATGAACAACAACGATGTGCGAAAAATATCGTGGTCGAAGCATGGAGAAGCTCCATAGTCTGTAACAAAGCCCAACTGACACCCAGGAAGGTTATGCTGTGCGTTTGGTGGGATTGTAAGGGTATCGTGCATCAAAGCTGCTGTCGCCAGGCAGTGTGATAGACTCAGATCTGTACTGTCGACAATTAGCTCAATTACACTTAGCAATTCAAAAGAAACGGCCTGATCCGGTCTATCAGAGGGATGTTGTATACCACGCTGACAACGCCAAACCGCATAAATCTTTAACTACCCGTAGGAATTGAGAGAACATGACTGAGAGGTTTTAGTGCACCCACCGTATAGCCTGGACCTGGCACCGTCAGGCCGGGTCTTATAGATTAGTTTCGGTCTCTATAGAACTCTCTTAATATTTTTAAGTTACTCTCAAAAGAGGCCTATGAAAATCAAGTGTCACAATTTTTTACCAGAGAACTCAGAAGTTCTAGTTGCGACGGAATTATGCTGTTGCCGGAAAAATGACAGGTCATAAAAAATGCTACTTATGTTGTCTCGTAATGTTACTTCCCAATAACAATAAATGTATTTCAATTTGGCTTTCAGAGACTCAACACATTTTAGGCAAACTACATTTTTGCTTTTAAATTTTTACAAAATGAATAAGGTCGACGATATGTTTCTAGATTTCTTCAAAATCGTGATCTCCCTTTTTAAAATTAAAATAAGTTGGTTATCCCTTTGTAAGAAAATCTTTCTTATTTATAATAGTTAAAAAATATATTTTTATAATCTAATCTTATTTTAATTTAAATCCTTTTTTTTCCTACTTTTATTGATTTAATATTATATGCAATATTTCTTTATGACAAATTTTTAAAAAAGATATTTTTTTAAATATCTTAAAAAAGTTTAATTAACGTGATTCTTATTTGACCATAATTAAAAAAGAAAAACTATTTTAATTTGTTTTTAATTAGGAAATTATAACATAATTGAATATTCTAAAATATATTTACACATTTTAAAAGCAGTAGTTTTGAAAATTAGTTGTCTAAAAATGAAGTTTTCAGAGTAAAATATTTAATCTGATAACGAAGAAGAGTCGATAATAAATAAATGAAGATAAATAATTGAACTAACGTAAAGATATTCTACAAATAAAAAAGTAAATAAATAAAAAAATGAGTTCAAGCAGTTGTTCGTAGGGGGAAGTCTTTTTAAGAACTTTTAAGTTGACAAGATATACTCTTATAAATAACACTCTCATGTTCGGTTACACACCCAAACTATGCGTAAATACTCTCACTATCTAAAACCAACAAAAAAATGTTGTCTTTTATATGTTTTTTTGTTGTTTCGTATACATTAACAGCCTGAAAAGCGGTCGGAATGTTGAGGAATCGTTTTAACTACAAAGGAGAAACATATGAGTTTTTGTGAGCCAGAACACTTTGTGCAGTCACACGTTTGTATTAGGCTAGACACATTAAACAATTGAATGACCCTCAAATCTATCCATCCATTCAGGTAACCGCTAAAGAAATAAAAAAAGATCACTTCTGCCTACAATATCCGTAGTATCATTGATTCATATTTGCTGACTTTATTTGTTGAATTACAGCCCTAAATCTGTTTTTTCTTTTTTTTTTTTTAATAAAAGAATACGAACACACAGATGGCATTATTCCATTCTATAACTGGTGAATTATAATATACTAAATAAGAAGGGAATACTAAATAAAAATTTTTGAAAAAGAATTTTGTCGACAAATATAAACATAATACAAAATGCTACATTCATAATAAATTCGAATGATTATAATTCAACTATTTAAGCAAAACACTGTATTAAACATTTTTAAATAAAGATTATCAAATCTGACGATTCAAATGATCAAACAGTAAAGCAATAACTCTTAGGAACTGATTATAATTAGTTACCTCAGTTTTATATTGCCAGATTTCTTACTAGTCAATCATTTATCTGCTTTGGTTTATTCAATCCTTCGTATTCCTAACTAAAAATTATAACATCAACATTCCTTCTAATTGCTACTATTGTATATTCCGATGTTAGAGTAGGAGCATTATATTCAAAACATGAATATAGGGGCAAAAATTTGCGGTCGATCAGACCAGGTGAAGAGGTCCTTCAATTAATGTACTTTTTTTTCTCCACTCTCAGGTCGGACCCACAATTAAGTATTTTCTCAACCTGGAAGGATGTTCTTTTCACTCTAATGAGCCTCTCCATCAACCGGCAATAATTCCGGCTCACCGGTTGGATCTTTTCGTTACTGTCCACTCTAATGAAGGAAGACAAGGCCTCCCACCGGTCTCGGATCTTTTCATTTAAGCTCTAGTGGTCCCCAGTCACTCCTCGAGGGTAACCCATCTATTCGAACCGCCCACACCTGACCAGGCTGCCTTTCTGTACCCTAATAACCCCAGTCTTGAAGTGTATTTATCCAATATGAGAATATTATCCAGCCTGGAGTCCATCTTGACCACACAATGCACAGGATATCCGGTTCACGCATTGCGCCAGCCTATGCTATGTTTTACCACATCTAAAGCAGCACATTATTCTATCAGCACCGGTACAACGTTAGCACCGGCCGACTTATTCCCAGACGCCCAGCACTGATAACACCTATCCTCTGTTTCCCGGATGCTTGCATGGCAGAGAACTCAACCAACAAGCACCCGTTTCTCGGTCAGCCGTAACGCCGCACGATGAGTTGATATGAAATCGCCTTCCTCGTGTCACCGAATGCTGAACAACAAAACGTCGACCTGAGAACATTATACTACAATATGTCATTCATAAAGAAGCAAAAGCTTTTAAATTTACCGAAAGTTATTTCTTTTACGATGACATTTTAATTTTTTGTATTATCTATCGTAGATCAAAAGTTATAAGTATCTTTTTATCGCGTGCGCGTCTTGAAACGGTGCCGCAGCCTACCTCATATCTCTCCGCATACGCAGTGTATAAAGCGCTACTGTTTATTGCGCTAGCTCGTTTATTTTTGATCTGATAAGAATGTGTTCCAAGACTTTTTTTGTGCTGAATTTTCTATTCTACATTTTTAACAAGAATGATTTTTTCCTATAAAATCAATATTTAACAATCTATAGTCAAATAATGAGAAAAAAACACGGTTCTTAAATTTTATTTTGTTTACAAACAACTGTTGGAATGGTAGTGAGGCTCTCGACTTTTAGTATGTTAATTGAGGCAAGCTTAGGGAAGCTTTCATATCTAATGCTTCTAAGCTACGAAATTAAGTAATAGTGCAAACAAATTTTCAGGGTAATAGAATTTTTATTTTAACCAGACTATGTGTATTAATAGTTTTATTTAAATTTCCTTTGTTATTTCGAAATATATAATACGAAATGAAAATTAATGTTAGGAATCGAAACTAATGAAGATAGGAAACAATAAACCAATAAACTTTTTCTCACTCAAAAGAAGGAAAACTGAAAACGAAATAATAACAAGAATATAAGTAGGTCGAAAGCATTTAATAGATATTACGTAGCAAGATAGAAACGCTCTTTAGAAAGAGTTTCGCAAAATATTATATTTGTAGTGGACTTCTGTACACGTATAAAACACGATCACTAAAGAAAAAGGAAGAAAGAAAGACCCGGAGGCATTTCAAATCCGAATTTGGAGGAAATTATGTGTGAATAGAAGAATTAATCGCTATTAGTCAGAATGGACATATCATCATAGAAAAAGGATTGAAGAAAACAATGCTAGAAGGTGCCATAAACGGAGTACAAATTGAAATTCAAAACTAATATATACTGTACAAATTGGATAAAGCATATTTATCGGTAAACTCAATTTTTTTTAACAATACTATTTATTTTGTTTATTCTTTTTTCTTTATTCTTAACCAGAAAAAGTAAATAATTCTGAATATTTTACTGCTCTCTCTCTCTCTTTCTCTCTCTGTGAATGCACGTGCGTGCGCACGCGTATGATTTACGCCCGAAAAAAACGAAAGGTTGAGATGTAAAATTCAAATGTTAGAGAATGAAAACTCTATTGTAATGCCTAACAGCTGGCCGTGATAAAGTTTGCGTTGTATTTAGTATAAATCAAGTTGGACTTGATTACATCGGCAATAAATAAAGAGTGGTGATACATCATCTACGTAGTACGTTATTTTCAATAAAGCATTTGAAACAATTTCTTCTAAATAAATAATTACATAAAAATATATATATATATATTATAAATCAAGTACATTTGAATGACAAGTTGGTAAAAAAAAAAAAAAGAACAAGAAAACCATCTGGGGACTAAATTGTTTTAATCATTCGACCTTGAAAAGAGCAATTTCTATTCGTCCAGCACAAAAAATGTACTGGCAAAGAGCCAGTGTTCATTGGAAATATATAAGAGTAACTAACGTGAAACAATGACATCATTCTTAAGTCATCTAAATAGTAATCAAATTATTGTGTTTTTTATATAATAAATAAGGATAAATAGGCCTCCGTAGCCTATTTATACACATATACACTCACGCATACACAAACAAATAATGCCGGCCTCCGTAGCCGTGTGGTAGCGTCTCGGCTTTTCATCCGGAAGGTCCCGGGTTCGAATCCCGGTCAGGCATGACATTTTTCACACACGCTACAATTTGTTCATATCATCCTCTGAAGATATAACCTAACGGTGGTTCCGGAGGTAACAAAAAAAAAAAAAAAACAAATAATATATATGAGGAGGTAATATTCGAAAGATACTTTGTTTTTCTAGTGTTGGGTAATTGGAAAATATCCGTTTTATGAATCCAGATATTGTTACTTAACTTGTGACAATTTATTTACTTGGCCAAAATACTTTGAAACTTGTGTGTAATTAATATTCAAATCATTATGCATTCGTAAAATAATTATTTAGAACTAAAACTTGGACATAAGTTTTTTGACTGTCAGGCATTGACATAATTATATTTTTTTAACTATATACTGTACATACTACAGTTTATTAAGATATGGCTGTGTAACAGAAATTCATACTATTCAACTTAAAAGAGGCACCTATCACTCAGTAGTTTTTAATTTATAAAAAATACATATTTTTGTTAAAATGCATATATTGATGTTAGATGGGTAAAATAATGTGGAAGATGTTGGAACGACTGGAGATTGAGTGGAGAGGACATTTTACTGATTGCAAATTTGAGTAATTGCTTCTGAATAAGGTTGCGTAATCATGTGTAATTGTTTGTTAAAATGCGGATAACTGCTGAAGAACGTGTATTTGGGATGGAAAATTATGAGGGTCATTCGGAAAGTAAAGAAGGTTTTGATCTGACGAGCCGCGCAATTCCCCTACCACCTCCGCTGCCGAGTCACTGATCTTCCACTCATCTTGGGCCAGTCTGGCGCTAATAATGAACCGTTTCACCAATTTTGCTATGCATTCTGCATACTCAGTTGCCGCAAAGTTGTTTAACCACTCACTAACACCTTCTTTCAGTTCGTAGTCACTTCCATAGCGGTTCCCGCCCAAAAAGTCCTTAAATTTAGAAAACAGATGGAAATCATTCGGGGCCAAGTCCGGGCTATAGGGCGAATGATCAAAAAGCTCCTATCGAAACTGTTGCAGCAAGTTCTTCGTCAATGCAGCAGAATGTGGTCGTACGTTATCGTGCAGAAGCACAACGCCGCTAGGCAACAATCCACGCCGTTTGTTTTGAATGGCGCGGCGGAGTCGGCGCCATTCAAAAAGCTTCTGACAATAGACCGCTGCATTTATGGTCTTCCCTTTAGGCATGCAATCGATGATTAGGACACTCTTTCGATCCCAGAACACTGTAGCCATAACTTTTCTGGAGCTCAAAATTTGTTTTGCTTTTTTCGGTTTTGATTTATTTTTTTTTTTAACCTCCGGAACCACCGTTAAGGTATATCAGTTAAGGTATATCGGTTTTGATGGAGAACACGAACGTTGCTATTCCATTGACTAGCATTTTGTTTCTGTAATGATATGCGAAATCCAGGTCTCGTCACCAGTAACAATTGTGGTTAAAAAACTCATTACTAACTTTGTCATACAGACTGAAAAAATTTAGTACAGCTTCAATTCGTTTCTTTTTGTGTTTCAAAATTCGAGGGATTCACCTTGCATACACTTTTTTGTAATCCAAATCATCACTAACAGTTCCATAAAGAACGTTCATGAAATTTCAAGAAAGAACGAATTTAGTCCATGTATCGTGAAACGTCTGTCCTGTTGAACCTTCTCCTCAATCCTTGATTTGAGTTAGTCAGTCACAGCTGACCTGAGACTGTACAAGATTACACTTCATTCGCATTCATACATATCATCCTCATTCATCCTCTGAAGTAATACCTTACGGTGGTTCCGGAGGCTAAACAGATAAAGAAAAGAAACGATGACGTTTCTTTATCTGCGGTATCTATTGTTAGCTCGGCGTGTTCAAGTAGCTTCACCCATTTTGAGGGTAATGATGGCTGGATATGTGCTTTTTTTTATCTAACAATTATGTTGACTGTGTAGTAGTGCATTTTTCATACGAGCTTATGCAGTGAGTCACAATGGTGAATAATTTGAAGCTTGTGTCTAGGGTCTATACTGGTTCATCGAAAGTACGTAGTGCGTTGTACTCTAAAAAATCAGTGCCTTTCTAACTGCGAAATAGTGAAGGCGTTGGAATTATTAACTTATTACTGACTTTCTTGTTACAATATATTAAATTTTCTTCTTTTTTTTTTATTCATATTTGTGGATAGTTTTATCTTATTTTAATTTGCTTCTTGGTTGTTTACTTATTTCTGTTTCTTATTTATTTCTTAACTTGTTTTCTTTGTAGAATTTTAGATAAGAATATGTTGATAATTTTCAAAAGGAAACAAAATAAAACAACGCAAAGTCGGTTTTTTTGCGCAAGAGTGTTTTTCAAATAATATGTTTGGTTTTCCACCAAAAGGAAAGTTTTTTATTTTAGCAATACCGTTATCTAAGTGTTTGGTTATTTTTAAGATGTTTTATCATTCTCCTAACAAAAAATATGTGCTCGTATTTAAGTAATATCTTCTAGACCACGAAGATGAAATTTAATTTTAAAAAAAGACGTTATCATAATTTTTTTTTTTGTAATTACTGACTTTTAGGAAAATTTAGTATCTTTTTTAATACCCCTATATTTACATTATTATTGGATTAACATCTTTCAACTGCTGTAATTTAGCATACTGAGATTTTATTTAATAATTTTATCAAGATAAAGTTATTCTAACCTAATATGTTATAAAATTTAAGTCTAATTAATTGGTTTCGCTAGGTCTTCTTGTTATTTTTCAGTAAACGATAACTACTAACTGCTATAACATTGCAAATCTATTTCGAGGGTTTCAGGGAACACTGGTTAACGACACCTTATATTAAGATTCTCTTTTCTAATTAGTTCAATCAGTTAACGGATATCGGATATAGCACAGAATTACCTCTTAAAATATCTAAACCCTCACACACACACACACACACACACACACACACACACACA
>JAAAKQ030062864.1:0-15748 GCA_010016005.3 Zanna intricata
CACACGCTACAATTCATTCATCTCATCCTCTGAAGATATAACCTGATGGTGGTTCCGGAGGTAAAAAAAAAAAAAAATAAAAAAAAATATAGAGTGTTACGAACTAATAAAAATAAAAGGCACGATTCAGAATTAATTAGCATATATTAGATCCAAATGTATGAAATAGAGTAAAATGAAATTAATAAAAAGTAAAAATAAACGGATCGACCACAATAAACATCGATGGTAAATCTCATAAGTATCTATATTTATATATATATATATATATATGAATCATAAATACCCAATACTGTCAGACAGTTCTATTCGCCTGGACATATAAATCTGAATTTTGAACATTCTGGACAAATTTTGGCAATTCTAAATTCTCTTTTTAATTTGGAAAAGTTTTGATAAATATTTCCGTTTTATCTCATTTTTATTCTCTTATCAATTCTGCTAGTATAATTTTTCAGGAATTTTTTTTCCTTTTGTTTTCAAATTAAGAGTTCTTATAGAATAGATTCTTTCAAATTGTTTGGTAAATTACCATATTGTAGCGCCGTAATTGGGTATGTTTAGATAATTATTTAAAGCTATAAACATTTCGGCAGTCGAAAGGAGTACATTATTACTAGCATTATAAATAATGAATTTTTAGAAAAAGTAATTTTCTCTGACAAAGCTACCTTCTATGTTTCTGGTCACGTTAACCGTCATAATTTTCAGATTTAGGATAGCGAGAACCCTCAAGCCGTTCGACAAACACATTGATAGCACGAAAAGTAATGTTTGGTACGCGTTGAGTGTTTATGAAGTAATCAGACCATTTTTCTTCGCCGACCCAATGGTTACTAGCGCTAGTTATCTGGACATAGTACATAATTGAACATCGGTAATCAAACGTTACTTCCGACAAGATGGTGCACCGCCGCACTAGGGTTTAGTGACTAAATGAACGATTTCCTTAATGATGGATTGTACAGTAATGATAGATTGTGTCGCAATGTACTAATTCCCTGGCCACGTGGATCCCCTGACGTTACACACTCAATTTCTTTCTCTGAGGGTTTGTTAAAGACAAAACTTCAAACCTTCGTTTTACGCAACAAAGGTTGTCAACATCAATGAACTAAAAAGAAGAATCGAAGGTGTAAATGGAATAACTTCGGATATCCTTCATAATCTGTAGTGTGAACTGAATATCATCTAAACATTTTAAACGTCACTAAAGGTGCTAATATGGAGATTATTTGAAACTAATAAATGGTGTGAATAAAACCATTTGAAACGTCCTGTTTTATAATAAAACATTCATGTATGTACGTTGGTTTGTTATTTATTTATTAATGCCAAAAATTCGCTGAATAATTTATGATCACCGTGTACTTCTGTTCTATTTACATTAATAGTAATAAAAAAGATGTAATTTAATTTAATTTTTTCAATTTCGATTCACTAATTGAATTAAAAATAATTAATGATAAGTTTCAATTATTATTAATAAACATTAACAGTCCACTTTAACAATTTCAACCTTATTAACTTTATAGAGCTATATAATCTTATATAGCTCTTTTTATACGTCGCACTACTAAAGCTATCCATTTAGAATAAGTTTCTGAACTGGCTTCACAGTCGTTTATTGCAGCATTTAAAAGATTTATATCATGTAAGAATATTCTCACTCAAGTCTTTCTGATAACAGTTCCAACAATATATATCCTCCAAAAATATACTTTGTAAGTTGTATCAATTTTTAAATTTAGAAAAACTAAAATTAAACAGTCAAGCGTTCACAATTACACAAGGTATAGGTCATTTATTCCTCCCTTTTCATCTCATTTTGGTGGTTTATGGAAAGGCGCTATTAAAAGCGTTAAATTTCATACGCGTCGTGTAATTAGACAAATGATCCTTAATTTTGAGGAATTATATATAGTTTTAACATAAATTGAAGCCAGTCTCAATTCCCGTCCTATTTTTAACAGATCATAGAAACCCAGAACACCACTCCAGGACACTTCTTCATAGGATGTCCACCCACTTCTTTGCCTAATCCAATTACCAAAAAATTAAAATTAATCGCTTAGGCCGTTGGTAGTTACTTCAAAAATTTATACAATCTATCTGCAAACGATGGTCTAAGGACTATTTAAGTTATTTACAGCAATGTAATAAATGGCGTTTTCCTTCCCGTTATCTTTGTGTTGAAGATTTAGTATTAGTTACTAACGAAAATTCTTCACCTTGCATTGGAAATGTGGAATTATCATCCAGGTTTACCCGGGTTCTGACAACCTAGTTAGCGTTGTTGATTTACATTCAATTAATGGATCATTAAGAAGATCTGTGCGTAAGTTATGCCTATTACAATTCTCAAATGATTGATTTAAATAATATTTGTATTGATTTATTTTCACACTATTGTTCTTGTAATTTCATTTGATTATATTCTTATAATAATATGACTGTTAACATTGCTCATAAATATTGTTTTAATATTTAACCATAATTTATATATTTGTATTAATTTAATTATGATTTCACATTTATATTATACATTATATGATTATGTATTGATTTATATACATTTAGGTGCAATAAGTCACCAGCAATAATTGATTGATTTTGAGGATTAGGATTCCTAGATTTAGTTATGATTTAAGATTAATACGAATGTAATTTCAAACTGTTATAGATTAAATTACTCAATTGTATTATTATTTATTTAGCAGTACACTGATTATTATTAATCGAAATACTATTTACAGGATATATTTATTATGAGCTTTTTAATTAATTTATTATACGTTTATATGAGTACTATTAATATTATATCACAATTAATGTAATTAACATTTCAACTAATCATAAATATTAATTTAATTGTATTATTTTGCATCTATTTACAATTAAACTTCTTTTTTAATTAGTTGAAATGTTTCATTATGGATTGTATCATGTATGTAAGTTATTGTAATCGCAAAAATCATATGATTCATATTGTTTGTGATAATTTTATTTACAATATATAAGGAATAATAATAATAATTATATATATATAAATCACTATAATAAATTCTCACTTTTTTAGTTACTCTTCATAAATTCTCTTTTTTTTTTAACTATTTGACTTAGACATCTAGGGGCTAAATATGGTGCACATGCGATCCCGTATGTTACGTTCGTAATGCGAAGTGTTTTATTTTTTGATCTGGAGAATCACGCCAAAGAATACGTTGTAAATTGGAATCATTAGGTTTAACTAATATCTGACGATACATTTTAGCTATGTCAGACGTAACGACGTAATTATGGATTCTGAATCTAAGAAATATGGAAAATAGGTCTTGTTGGACTACAGGTCCAACTAATAAAGTATCATTAACGGATAGGCCATTAGAGGTTACAGATGAAAAGACTACTTGAATTTTAGTAGTTAGACTAGAAGGATTGAACATTGGATAGTGGGGCAAATAGCACACATTAGATTTGTTAATTAACAAATTATTGGAATTAAATCATTGGAGTAATGACATATGATATAATTCTAAATATTCCGAATGAAAGCGGAGTAGTCATTTTTAAGGTTGGAATTGTTGATTAGTTTTCTTTCTAAAGATAAGAATCTATTTTTAGCATTAACAAAACAACTACCTAGTTGAATGTTATTATCTTTGCGTGGTAACGACACGATAAATTTGCCTTGATTATTTCGAGTAGTTTTGGATTGAAAATGTTTTTCACATGTAGAGGTCTCATTACCTGAAGCATTAATATTATTTTTTTTTAATTTTTCAGAAATTCTCGGGTGTAATTGAGAGATTTTCATGAGTGTTACGAGCAAGAAAAGATGCAACAGTATTGTTGTCCATAATGTTATTAGGAAGGCGATCACTAACTATATATCCTAATTTAGTTTCCTGAATAACAGGATATCTGGAATTTCAAATGAATTTCCCAGGCAAGATAAGACTCAAATAGAATTTAGCTCCTATCAGTATGGCAATGATATTTGCTGTTTTGATCTTGGAATCTGCTAGAAATATATTACGAAGAAGATTAAGATTAGAAATGTCAAATTTAGTTAATGTAAGGTTGCCTGATGTAACAGATAAAACAGCAGATTGCACTTTGAATGAAAAAATCTTATATCGAAAATATAATGTATTTGAATTGAGATAATGAGTTATTTATGCCTGAAATGAGATCATTTTTAATGAATTTGTCCCAATTTTCGGGGCGAATTTATATGTGCAAAAATTTCCCTGGCTACCAGAATCTAATAATAATCTACATGAATGATGGTTACCATAAATGTCATTGGTGTTAGATATAGCACAGCCCCTAGGATAATTTTGTGATTTAATATGAATTGTAATTTCTTTTAGAAACGTATTAAAAATTAGTAAATAACCGGCGTAAGAATTCATTCTTCAATTTTTGATAATGCCGTTTTCAAGTGCAATTAATCAGTTAATAGAAATTTATAAATCATTTTGAGTAGAAAAAATTTTTAGGAAACTGATAAACTAGTGAGAATAGTGTTAACAGTGTTGATGACGAATCGCCTATCATTTTAAAATTTTTGATGCAAGGATCTTAGAAAAATAGTTGAAGATTTTCAAAATTTTATTAAAAACATAAATTTAAAAAAAGTTCTTAGTTTTACCGAACCACTCCATTTTGGACACTGAATGTGCATGTTTATAAATGAAAACATTAAGTTTTGGATAAACATTTGAAATTATGAATGCCGATAATTAAGTATCGATTAAAATTAAAAAGTATCGATAAAAAAATTGAGTATCGATAAATGAAATTAAGTATCGATAAAAAATCATTTTAATAAAAGGTTACTAATTTTTTTTTTTTTTTTTTTTTCATTAAAGCAAACTCAGTCAAAATTTTAATTTAGAGAAGTATTTTTAGCATTTTTATTTATATACATTTTTGGCATTGTGATGTAACCAATAACTATTAAACTATTTTGTAACACTACAATTTGGAAGAATCATTTTAACTGAAAATTTATTTTTGCATTAAAAATTGTGAAGTTAATTAGTTACTTTAAAAAAATCAATTATATAAAATATGAATTACATAAAAAATTATTATTTAAAAAAAATATAGAATAGATAGCCTTTGTTTGAAATGTATCATCAACCAAACGAACAAAATAAATACATATAAAATTAAAGTAGTAGTCACTTAATTTTTAAAAATAACATTATGCAATTCTACCAAAACAAATAGAACTGTTTTCATGTAACTTGACACAACTCTTAGACTAACTATTCTTAAAATGCTTCCGTTCCCATTTTTTATAAATTACGGAACTATTTTAAAAATATTCTCATCAATTTATTTAAAATGAAGTTAAAATATTTTCTTTTTTAGGAAAAAGATTGTTCTGTTGATAGATCTGTTTGAATTTTAAAATAATATTAATTAACCAGCTTTAAAAACTCTGAATTTTCTTCATTTTTCAACGTGTTCAACGCCTTCTGAATTATAAACTATTTATCAGTTAGTTTTTTATATTAAGTATATATTTATCTTTTTTTTTTATCTGTTTAGCCTCCGGAATTACTGTAAGGTATTACTTCAGAGGATGAATGAGGATGATATGTATGAATGAGAATGAAGTGTAATCTTGTACGATCTCAGGTCGACCACTCCTGAAAAGTGTGGTTAATTGAAACCCAACCACCAAAGAACACCGGTATCAACGATCTAGTATTCAAACCCGTATAAAAATTTTTATCTTTACTACGATTTGAGAACCTTAGAACTTCCAACTTAGAAATCAGCTGATTTGCGATGTCGCGTTAACCACTAGACCAGTCCGGTGGGCTAAATTTATCTTAGTATTACTTAAGTATTTAACATTCTAAATTATTAATGTGGGAACTTAAGCGTATCTATTGTTTAATTTTATTATTAATTGTATATTTTATGATGCTCTTCTGACCATAGTTTTATCACAGTTTCTCTTGATCCATCCAGGTAAATACAAGTGCAGTTCCTATTTTTATCGGTGGAGTAACAAATCTACTACTTATCTATTCTTGACGCGATCAATATAATGTATCATCATTTACCGATTAAAATGAACGATTTATTTATTTATACACCGTAAAATAATTTGTAAAAAGTTTTTTTTTTCGTTAATATTTTTCACTTTTTTGCAAATTAGGCATTTTATATTTTATTTATTGGTCTGTGGAGGTGAATAGGATGTGTGTATGTCGTATTCTTTGTTCTTTTTATATTACGTTAATACTTCTTTAACACATTTATGACAGTTGAATTAATTTTGTCGAGTAAATTTTTTATTTATTTCTTTATTAGTTAACATAAAATATTTCTCTCATTTTTAAAAAGTGATTTCTTTTATTTAAAAGTTATTTTCCATTCTTTCTGACGAACTCTTTATTTGTTAATTTTTCTTATATCTTATTTATATGATCCTTAAACGGCCAATTTTTAAATTTTTTTTAAGAAAAGTAATTCATCATGTCTACATTTCCAAAAAGAAATTCAAAATATTACTTGTTTAGCTTTTTTATTTATTTATCTTCTTTTGTAAATTTGTTAAACCTGGTTTTTTTCTGGTAAAGAAGGAATTCTATCACAACTGTTATCTGGATTCTCTAATATTTATAATTTATTATAATTATAAAACTTAATTTTTTGGAAAGAAGAATTTTTAAAAATGTTGATCAAAGAAAAAATAATGATTACTTTTTAAATATTTTAATCGGTTTACATTAAAACTAAAAACGTTTTTATTATTCGGACATGTTTGACTTTCTCGAAAGTTAGGATTACGTTAGGCGGCTGGGAAGGGTGGCAATACTGAAAGGAATTAAAAATCAAATCGCGGAGTTATAATTACTAATGTTTTTTTGTTTTTTTTGGAATTAAATTATAAAAATAAAATTATTTTTCTTATTAAAATTACTATTATTATTATTATTATTATTACCTTGAACGACCGTCAGCGATCAAAAAGATAAGGCATTCCTATATACTTGTATGTTTATTTAAATCACATTTATTTCGCTACATTTACGGTTAATTTACCATTAATATTTATAATTTACTGCTTCTACCTTCTACAATTCAACTATAATAGTATAAACAAATCTGATTCACACTCGATTAAAGTTTACTGTACTCCTTAAGTGGATGTCCAGTCCTACTGTTAATTCTATTGTTGAATGCGTTGAAATGCATTTATCCGCATAGAATTAAATCCGTTATTAAATTAAACAAGGACAGTAGTTTATTCTGTTGATTGAAGCTTTTTTTTTATATTTTTGTACTATTGAGAAAAATGAAAGAAAGAGAGGGAGCTAGAAAGAGAGAGAGTGATGTAACAAAGACCTGAATACATTGCTCCAAATCGTTCGTCACGGTAGTTATACGATAATTATTTGATTATTTTATTACTATTATTATTTTATTTTTATTCGTTTTTCTTGTAATCTTTTATCAATTTTACTTATATTTTTTTCTTTATTTATTTATATAAAAAGAGAACAACAATGGCCAACATCAAAGATTTTCCCAAGACCTTAAATACGAAACATGGAAATATTAATAAATTTAAATAATAATCCAAATTAATGGTTTAGATAAAGGAATCGATCAGACAAGAACGAGAAATATGGGATGGAATGAGCCTACCGACTAACGAAAGATATTTATAACAAGAATATCTCAATAATTTTATTATTAAAAAATCAGGCATTGTAATACGGTAATCAAACTAGAAATGGCTGTAATTCATCAGAATGCATCTTTAGTTTGAAATCGGGTAAAATAAATGCAATAAAAAAAAGAAAAAAAAAAGAAAGGGAAAGCTTTCGAAAAATCCTAGGACGAATAAAAATAAGTGAAAATGATTACAAATTGAGAAGTAATAAAGATTTTTACGAATACAATTAAACTGAGAAAATGCCAGATTCCATCAGAAAAAGAAGAGCTAAATTATTCAGAAGCAGGCTGACAAAATAAATTTTCAACCATATCTACAACAAAAAAAACGGAGATCAGTGGACATAAATGGTCAAAAAGACCTAAAAGAAATGAAAATATATGAAGATGTAGTATAAGAGAGAAAAACGTTAAGAAAACTACAAGATTTCAAGGGTTTTCAAGAGAATTAAAAAAAAAATCGACAACTTCTTATTAAAAGAGAGAAGGTAAAAAAAAGCGAAAGAATGAAAAATTACTGGAGGACCAGGAGAGAAAAAAAAAACATAAGAAAGAGAAGTGAGTGCAAAATGTTTCATGTGGTCCTCGTCCTTCGTCGAGAGGAGGTTAGTATTTGCCGTTTAGGGCACACTTGACTCACTCATGACATCTCATAACTTGGACTGATGTATCTGTTTGTGTTCGCTGCGACAGCCATCTGACAGTTCACCACATAGTTGTGGATTAATACAGCGATTAGAGTGGATTAATCGTAGTAGGAAAAATATGGCGATGTTATCGAGATGAAAGTTCTTCCTCGCAGTAAAATAAAAGTGAGTCTTTTCTCCCAAGATAGGCGCAAGGTACGCGCAGAAATCCCCGTGCCTGGACAGGAACTGGATTAGATAAAAACCCACTTCTCTAAATCCCTCCCCGTACCAGAGCCCTAACTGAGATATCAGCTCCCTAGTCCATCTGCCCGTACTAGTGGCCTCCCATTCTAATTGCCGCTCCTGAATGAGCCGGAATCTGGCTTCGTGTGGGCTTGCGCCTGCGTGCATCCTCTGTAGTCGGGCAGCTTTTACATAGACTGGCGGGGTCCCAGCTATCACGAACACGGCGTCCGCCGAGATGGTCCTGTATACTGAAGAAATTTTAATGTCGATCCGTCTCGATAGGTTCGCCATTCTTCTTCTTTTAAAGTTTGCCGAATTGGCAACCATATATCATACAGTGATAATTAATTTTTGGTTCTCTTATTTTATTTTACAATCTTTTTTTGAAAACGAAGAAAAACATTAATACTACTAAAATAATTACTTTAAAATCCTTATCCCAAAATATAAGTTCAATTAAAATTTACTTATATGAATAATCTGGGTTTAATTCTTCAAAAAAGTATTCATCCGTTTCAACTTCAATAATAAATGGCTGAGAAATTAACTTTTATGAAAGTAGATTTAAAACTCGATGTTTTTGAATATTAATGTAAAAAAAGGTAAAATCTTTAATTTTCATATTATCAAATTAGATTGGTCGGTTGGATTCTATTAACGACTACCTATTATATCTATTTTATAATAACTCTTAACGATTGTAAGAATATGATTTCAGAATAAATCTAAAATAAATTTTAAAAGTTATTTATAAATTAAAATTAGGAAAAAATTATACAAACCGTTTTTGTAAAAAAAAAAAATGGTGGGCCTGTAAAAATTATTTTAAGTGTATTTGTTTGGCGATATATGCGACTAGTAAAGACGAAAAGTTACGACACAATCAGTCCAAAAAAAAAAAGTATAGCAACGTTCACAAATAACACGAATAGGATATCAAGACTCCACTAACGGCTTACTAAATGTAAGAGGAGTGAACTGGTTTTGTATTGACTTATTATTAGATCTGCTGTTCCATTTCACAGTGTAAGGCTCAATGAAATGCTGCCCTATATGTAACCTCTGTTCAGTTCACCAAAAGAATTAGCTGTGTATTAAACATCATTACTGGCTGATAAACTAACCTTAATAGATGGCTTTTCTACCATCTGTCAGCCTATTGTTTTTAGAGTAAATAAATAAGTAACTGTTAAACGAGTGTAATTTTTCAGTCGTTAGACAATGAAAAATGACATTTATTAGTGCTCTTATATCAAACGATCGACTTTTCGGTATGAGACCACCCCACTCATGTAGCGGGAGTAATTCAGGAATTTTAACTGGAAAAGGTAGACCGTGCCAGATCATTTTAACGGGTATTAAAAAACAAAAATATTGACGTAAAATACTCCACAATACGACAGCTGTGATCAAAATAACGGAAGTACTATCATCATTGGGTTCTATAACTTATCTAATCTACAGACCACATGCGTCCAAAACATTCAGTTTCGCCACGCAATGTCTTTCATCAAATAGAAGATAAATACAGATAAGCGAACAAATGAAAATAGCGTTAAACATTAAACAATTATTGATAAAAAAAAAAGTACAAAGAAATAGTAATGAAAGAAAAGAAATCATGAAAATAGAGTATCTTCAAAGATCATCACCAACGTCTAACACAACGTGTAACCTTTTACAATCGTTTAATGTCATCATTATTGTCTAGGAGATTCAAAGCAAGGGGGATTTACATGTCTAATCTAACCATATATTTAAAACTGAAAAGGTCAGTCTCATCCCGAACATACGGGATTCTCATGTATTCATGTATTTCAGAATTCCTGATGAACCAAGGTGGTTGGGTAACTTTCTAAATTCTTCTCTGACCTTTGGGTGATTTAAACATCGTTATCATTAGTCGTCTCCCAGAGAATCACATAACATCCATATCGGTTTCAAGAAGGTCTTGTGCAGAAGGACCTTGTTAGATAGAAAGACAACCTAGAATCCCTACCTATTAGTCAATACATAGCTTCAATCACTGGTCAGTTTGTTTTTTCATTCTCCAGTACATGATCTCTCTATGTCATATGTCGATCTAGGTGTAAGCCAAGGTATCTCACACGAGTTGTACGAGGAATTTCAGCGGTATTCAAATAGCCTAGAAGGCAGTCTCCTCTCTGAGGGGAAAATTGCAAACTATTGAAAGAAAAAAGATAAGATATTCGGTTTAATAGTCAGCAATATAAAATAATTAGAGATTAAGCAGATTAATTTTAAACTAACCGCCTAAAAATCGGGAAAATATAATTAATGTATGAATTACTTTTGTAATATTATCAAATACACCGGGTATTAACAAAGTATGCAATACTTAAATAATTTTTCTACTGTTAAATATAGACAAATATAGATTAGCAAATGCTAATCAAACTATGTATTTTTTTCGGTATGAGCAACCACAACCCCAAGCCCCCGTGGGGGAGAAACTCAGACATTTTAAATGGAAAAATTAGAGTTAGGACATATCATTTTAAAGAGCGTTGAAAAATAAAGATTTCAACATAAAACACTTCGGGTTACCACAGCCGTAACCAAAATGAAGATCTTTAGATTTTTTTCGTAGCTAATTAAAAGTAGCGGTCTCAAACCGAAAAATATTGTTTTTTAGTATGAAAATCTGCTTAATTTTAATGTCGTTTAATGTTTCACTGTTGAACAGTTATTTAAAAGACACCTTTGTACTACTTCAGTTGTAGTATAGTATGAAGTTATTTACATTAACATTTTCGTTTTGATTGACCTTTATCATTATGTATTCTAACTCTAATCTTTCAATTTATATTTTTTTGTTGCCTAGTCCGGATTCTTGGAATGTTCTGTGGTCTCATACCGAAAAATACATTGCTTTAGGTAATATTTACCTGAAGCAATTTAGCTTCAGGTTCAGCTAGCTCAGGTTCAGGTTTAGCTTCAGCTAAATTTAGCAATTTAGCTGAAAAATGAAATTTAGCTTCTGCTAAATTTCATTTTTGAATTTCTAACTGTTGAAAAATTATTTTAGAGTTGCCATATTTTCTTAATACTTTACATATATGTATAAAATCTACAGCACAACTCAAGTAACGATCTCATACCAAAAAAGAGGTAGAAGCAACTGCTAGATGATATATCACTTTTTAAACTAGCTGTGAAAAGATTAAATCAAATAAGTAATTTTAATGAATAAAATAAAATAAAAATTAAATTAAAAAAAAAAATAGATTAACCATTTTAGTTATTGTTTTTTTAATATGTCAACCCTATCCTTTCCATTTAATTTTTTGAATTGTTTCCCTGAGTTATTCGGCATATCTTCCCAAATGTAAAATCTATGTAGTTTTATTTAGATTCATTAATGAGTCATATTTAGACGAAAAAAATATATATATGTAAATTTTGTGTGTACACACATACAAAATGAAAAATACTATATACTATTTTTATTTTGTGTATACACGCACACACGAGTGCACATACACACGAACGCATACACACATGATATTCTGTACATCTATTTTAATTAATGATCGTGTTAATGAGTGCAACGAAACGTAATTCCGTTAAATTTTCATTTTAAATCAAGCTAAAAGTCGTTTCAGCTCAGAAACAACAAGGAATATTATGCGCATATAATTATTATATAGATATGATTTACCGTAAGATTGATGATTATAAATAACATATTATTAAGACATTTAACTGGTGTATTTTTAGTATTATATTTCTTGAAAACAAATTGAGTGTTATGTGTAATATGGTTCAATTATTTACGTATATTTGGTACGTTAGTTTCTGATTACTTTTTTAACGTTTTTAATTTTTCTTCCTGTTAATATTCATTTTTTAATATCAATTTATTTTATTAATTATTCTTTAAATAAACCTTCATATAAATAATGTATAATTTTTTAAATTAACAGTTCGTGTAATTGTTAATAAACTGAGAGTTATTCTATATAAAAAATGAAGCATACGAGATCGTTTCTAATCTTATTTTTATGAAAGTTTTAAATAAATTGACTGTGATAATTTTCTTGCGTTATAAATATGGTAATAGTATTTTTCAACACATTTTTAAGTATATAATAATAAATGATCTCTCCAAAAAATTATAGATAGTTTTTATATTATATATCTTGCGTGCATGCGTGCGCGCGCGCGCGCGCGCGTGTGTGTGTGTGTGTGTGTGTGTAAATAACTTTCTTGTAGATTGATGTTAAATATCCAGTTCTGATATTTGACGTCATGTTACTCCATTGAAAGAGAATATTAATTTTTTTTTTTTTTAAATCTGTCCCTGTTTTTATTTATACTTTTTTTTGTTATGAATAGCTGGTATTAAAAGCTACAGTCATTAGTCCAGGAAAAATTGGTAGAGTATAAAAAGATTCCGTCCCTGACCGGGATTCAAACCTGAGACTTCCGCATGAAATAATAAGACACTACCTACTCGGCCACGGGAGCGGCTGAGTAGGTTTTTTTTTGGTTATTATTTAGCATTTAAATCACCAGAGGTAGAGTTGCTTTGCAAATAATATAAAATAAATTTAGTAATTTACAACGAATTTTAATTTAATATCAGTTTATTAGGGGTTCTGTGAAAGGTGGATCCTCCTCATTTTATTTACTTTTCACTTATCGTTTCTTTACAAAATTCACTACGGAATTTTGATTAGATAATTTATAAATGTTTTATAAATCTGCTCTAAAAAGAAATTTTCTTTAAGAGGAGCAGACGTGCTCTGTTTGTGATTCTTGTGATAAAATAATTCCTTTTCATAAAAAAAAAAAATTATGTACTTTTTTTTATTTTTTGGAAAAATATATATATATATATATATATCGGTAAATTTATGACACATATAAGTAAACACAAAAATACTGATTGTTTCTACAGTTTACAGTTGTGGAGGACTTAATAAAAGTTGAACGGTGAGAATATTGTTTTGTGTTCTTTTTATTTTCCAAACATATACAATAATCAAAAATACAGCAGATGAATACAGAATGATTTTTATAGATATGAAAATCAATTGTGCCCTATGATTTACTCGTACCTGTATCAAATCTTCAAGATATTTTCTATAATATTACAATCTGTCTATAATATTAATTGTCTATAATATTAGCATCCCAATTTCGAAAAATATATTTTCGACTTTTCGGAAATTTGGGAGCTCATGAATTAGGATTTTTTTTTAATGATTAAACACTAAAAGTGATTTTAAATAGATTAAAATTGAAATTAAAAAAATATATTTTAAGATTTTTTTTTTTTTAAATTTAGGAGCTCTCCCATCAGGGGAGGAGTATTAAATTACTTTAGTGATCTTATTTAATAAAATATGTTTTAAGCGTTAAAAGTTTGAAATTGCAAAGAACTTTTTTTTTTATTTTGAGGTTCTCATACTGAAGAGGATCATTCAAGTAAATTAATTTTTTAAGAAAATAATTCCTAATGGGTGATAATAAATTTTTAAATAACTTTTTTAATTTGGTTAAAAAATACAAAGGTACACCAATAATCCTCCTTATCAAGAAGCATGGTGAGTTGGTTTGTTTGCTGTATGTGCTCACACATTTTTATTTTAATGAAGCGCTTCTTGTCAAAAAGCAACAAAATAGTAAACTGCATTTGCTTGCTTTATTTTTGTCGCAATTTCTTTTTTTTAATTATTGAAAATGTAAGCTTCGTGTTTATCGCTTTGTAAATTTTGTCCTGCGTATTTTGGGTGTCTTCTTTAGAGTTAAACAGTCACATATTTAATTCTTCATATACATTAATCATTTATGTTATTATATATACTCACTCGATTTAACTATTTAAATTGTTTAACTATGATCTTCGTTCGTATTAAATTTGAAGCTTTTCATTGTAAAAGCTTTTGTTGTAGTACGTTAAATTCATGAAGGTTATTTAGTTACAATTTGTAAAAACATTTAACCAAATAATGTGTAATGAAACCTAAACCATTTAACTATTTCGCGGCGGACCGTCTTTTTTCTAGTTCTAAATAAACAAAATTGTGATTTTTTAGGAAGGGGTGAAAATGTTAGGCTAATTTTTTTTTTCATGAATATAAGAGTTATCAATAAATTAATACTTTTAAATACATCTGGTAACTTGCGAAATTGATTTAAATTTTAAATAAATTTTAAAACTGTTTTTAAAGATTAGAAAAAAAATTTTGTTACCGCAGACCACTAATGGAATGAGGTGGGAAACAGTTTCATAGTGGTTTGAAGTTTGTGGAATATATACAGAATAGATACAAAAACTCCTTTTGTGAAGGAGTTCCTTTTTTATATAGATGAAAAAAGAAAAATATATAATGTAATTTTTTTGAGGAGGGGAGTGAATATTAATTAAAAATTTTTTGATAAATTATCTCCATATAAAAACTTCAAACTTTGTACGAAAAAATATTTTCTGGTGTCCCGATAAAAAGATAAAATTTTATTTCTGCGAAAACACTACCACCCTTTTTTCCAATTTTTGCTAAAATTTAATATATTCCTTGTCTCCGAAGGTAGTACCTGTCTGACAAGTTTGAAGAAATTAGTCAACGAAGAACCACAGTTATAAGACCAAATACAGGATAACTTACATAAGCACAAATAATTTTTTGAAGTATTGGAATAACATTTTGTTGCAGATTATTTACAATTTATTTAAATCTATTTCTTTTTTTTTTTTCAGTTAAAAATTTTTTCTAATGTCTCCATAAGGTACAAAACTTAAAAAAGAACAATTTTTCGATCTATATATAACTTCCTGTTATAGCTATTGCTGGTATAACCAAGAAAGTAAAGTTGCATTAATGTTACAGATAAAAAGTGTAATATACTGTATTATCAATATATATATAATATATTTATATCATAATCTTATAATAGATGAAAATTTTATTAAAAAATTCTTTTGATTTTTTTAATTCTAGTAGAATCAAAATCCTAGAAGTCGAATAAACGCCCATAACTATCTGACAATAATATGGTCTTTAAAATAAAATTGAGTTTTTTTTTTTTTTTTTTTTTTTTGTTTTACCTCCGGAACCACCGTTAGGTTATATCGTCAGAGGATGAGATGAATGAATTGTAGCGTGTGTGAAAAATGCCATGCCTGACCGGGATTC
>JAAAKQ030062875.1:0-15748 GCA_010016005.3 Zanna intricata
ATATTTTGCATTTAGCGTGATTTAATTTCTACTTCCATTTACTAATCCATTCTTAAGATTAAGCATATAGGTAACGATAACGATAGGTAACACGATAAGGTAATATAAGTTTTTTTTACGATTTATTTGAAACTCATTTGTTTACCGATAAAATATTTGAGACAGTTTGTATATCAAAATTTCAACTTAGTAAAAATCTAAAAAAATATTTTCTCTCTCCTTCTTTCTTTGCGTTCGCTTGTGTGTTTTTGTGTGTGTGTGTGTGTGTGCGCGCGCGCGTATGTGTGTATGGATACATAAGGCAAGATAAGAAAGTAGATAATGGTACTTTGTATGATTGAATATTTTAGGAAGTTAGCGATAAATTTTTTTAGACTTTTCTCTGTGCATAAAACTGAAAATTATTTATTAGGTTGAAGAACTAAGTCAACATATTTTTTTGGGTTTAAAAAGTACTAAACATTAAAGTAGTTAGATTTGTGCGTGTGTACGCGCGCGAATAAACACACTATCAAGAGGAAGAGAAATGATGTGTTAGGAGATTAGATGAATAAAGAATTACTCGTTCATCAAAAATATTTTGCTTTCAAACTTGTTTTCCTTTTTTTTTTTTTTTTAGATTTGTCAGAGGAACTTTAATGCGTTTACTTCGATACGAACTTTTTTATTATTATAAAAACATGATGTAATATTGATTTTAACATTTTAAACTCTAGCTCTTTAAAAATTTAATTAAAAGTTATATCGACTCTTAAATATATTATCATTGATAAATATTTGAAATAAGAAACTTGTTAAATATTTGCAATATTAAAAGTAGATGTGCTAAAAAATATTGCTTCTATAATATTTTTATGTATTTATAATTAGGGATTAATGAAAAACACAAACAACGTCGTTCACCATACAAAACTAAAACAAAATTGAAGTAGTTCTTTCTATAAAATAATATTGACAAACCAGATAAAATACGAGTATATTGATAAAATTAAACATATTTGCAAATATGAATTTATATACACTAGAAATAAGTTGTAGAAACATTCGATATGAATATTAATTATTTCGTTACCGATGCTGCTGAGTATAAGCTCAGCAAAATTTGAATTTCTTAATTACAGTATATTATTTCAGTCTCAAACATTTACTTACATCTAAAGGTGAGCATTAATTTCACGTATTAAATTTCACGAAAATACCTGATTCTAAGATAATATAATTTTGTACTCTAAAATGGAATAGAAAGCCTGGGTTTATCCGGCAGATGTAGCAATCATTAACGCCAATTTTATCGCTTTGAAAAATCAGTTTAAACAATTCCTTTCATTTTATTGTAATTAGAGATTGTAAAACTGATTTTAACCATTTAAACTCTTGGATCGAGATTAAATGTTAAGGATGGTGTAAATTAAAAATTTTTTCGTTCTATACAAAATTTTTCACATTAAAAATAGATGAGAAGCTAGATTGGGTGATGATACATGTGTTTTTCATTATCAAATGTAGAACTTTGATACAGTGACTGACTTTCTAAATTTTTAAATTTCTTCGATATTAATAAGATGCAAATTCTTGTTTTATAAACTGTTAGATTTTGTCATTTATAAAGAAAAAGACAATATTAAAGATAAAAAGAAAGGCGAATTAGGTTCGTAACTTATGTCTTTTTTCACCAGAGCGGTGAAATAATATCCAGATGAGTTTTTTATCTCAATTGAGTCACGTTATTCGAATTTTTTTATTTTCTGTCAAACGCTCTCGCAATTTTTATCTTCAATATTTTCTTTTTTTCTAAATACAGCATCTCTCTTTCGTACAATAAAAACTAACTCGATTCAAACATACTCTTATATTTAACAAAGTTAAACTTCATAGTTGTATGTCTCTTCTCCAGATTTATTTTGAGGTGAAATCTAGTACAAAAATTTATATTTCTTTAACACGAAACTTTGAGGAAATAAAAACTAACTTTTTATTTAATTTCACTTGGATTAATCTGTACAGAAGAATTGAGAGAGTGGAAGAACTGTTAGAAGACCAATTTGGTTTCAGGAAAAGTATAGGGCTAAGGGAATAAATTTTAGAGCTCAGATTAATAGTAGAAGGAAGATTAAAGAAAAACAAACCGACATACATGGCATTTATAGACTTGAAAAAGGCAAGGAAAAGTTATTAAGTGATAACGTAGACTGAATAAAATTTTCAGCATTTTAAATAGCCTAGGGTTTAAGAATAGAGATAGGAGAACAATATTTACAGGAACCAAATCGCAACAGTAATAATCAAAGAGGATAAAAAAGAAGAAAGAACAGAAAAGAAGAATATATAGAAGAATTGTTAAAGAACAATTTAGATATTGAGTAATAGTGCAAAGTGAAAGATAAAGATACGATTTTTTGATGATAGTAATTCCAGCCGAGATTAAAAAATATTTAGAAGAAACAATGAATGGCATGGTTGAAGTCCTTCGCTACCACTACAACATGTAAATGAACAAAAAATAAACGAAAGTAATCAAATGTAGTAAAAATAAATAGATGGACCACTGAATATAAGAAAAGGTTATAAAAGTAGAAGAATTTTGTTGTTTGGAAGTAGAATTACTAAAGATGGACTAAGCAGGAACAATATAAAATGCCGAATTGCACAGGCAAAACGAGCTTTCACTCAGAAATATAATTTGGTTACATCAAAAATTAATTTAAACAGTAAAAAAGCATTTTTAAAGTATATCGTAGCTTTTTATGGAAGTAAACTTGGACGATCGCAGTACCTGAGAAGAAAAGATTAGAAGCTTTTCAAATGTGGTGCTAGAGGAGAATGCTAAAAACCAGGAGGATGGATAAAGTGGCATCTGAAGAGATATTGTGGCAAATTGATGAAGAGAGAAGCATTTTGAAAAATACAGCTAAAAGAAGAGACAAACTTACAGGCCACATCTTAAGGCATCCTGAAATAGTCGCTTTGATATTGTAGGGACAGGTAGATGGGAAAAATTGTGCAGGCAGGCAATGTTCGGAATATGTAAAACAAATTGTTAGGGATGTAGAATGTAGGTTGTATAGCGAAGTGGAACGACTAGCACTAGATAGGGAATCTTAGAATGTTGCATCAAACCAGTCGAATTACTGAAGACAAAAAATTAAAGAATAGAAGTAGTACATCATTTAGTACTTTATTATAACTCTTTATCAGTTTGTTCGTATTGTATAACCAAATTTGCAGATATGCAACAAACAATTATGGAATATTTGTAGTATTATATCGTCGTTAAAAATTTTGAAGAAGAATAATTATCAATTAAACATTTTCTATATAATACTCGTATGTAACATTAAAATATTTGGTTCCCTTCATAAAATAAAGCGTTATTCAACGAATTAAATAGTCGTTTAAAAATATATTTGTCCGTTTTTTTACATTTATTTCTTTAATGTGTTTGTTTATAAGATATATATTAATTATTAATAGAAGAATGGTTTTTAAGATGTAAAATATTTATAGCTTTTGCATTTATTTCTTTGTTACACTTTATAGATTATGTCATTCTTATGATCTCTATGCATAAAAACTATTTGAGAAACAAGAGGACCTGTCAGTGATCCTTGTACCTGGGAATGATTATGTCATGGTAATTCAGTTATACACCTTACAAGTACTAAATTGAGTAAGAACAAATTGAGCTTAATGCCGACTGCATTTTCCTGGGCTTTTTATGACCTGTGCATCAGTATGTATAGCTTAGTAAATAGTTGACGAGATAACAGTTTACCCCTCATTTCTCATCGTACGTTTAATATGCTGCTCTTGTTATTTTTTATAGTGATTATGAAAACTTAAAGAATAACTTACGTCCGTGCCAGGTTTTCTACAACTGTATGTATGGATAAGGAAGCTAGCAGACAGACGTTTAAAGCTAAGTAGTTCGTATAAATTACTAACTGTATAATCTAACTCCAACGATTTTAAACAATTTTGTTTCTTTCAAACAGGATTTTTAATTATTTCTATTATGGTAAACTTTCTAAATGCGTTGTTATATTCGCTTCAGTGTAAGACAAATCATGTGTGAAGTTTCTGTTTTTTTTTTCTGGATTTGCGAAAATTCATTCTTCATGAGGAAAGAACTCCGCCTGGGAAGGAACTAGAAACATTATAAAGTATTTAATAATCCATAACATTTCTTTGAAACATGAGTTTTTATTTTTAATTTTACTGAATGAAACGTTTCAGTTCTTCTAGAAGATGCATATATATTTATATTTACTGTGGCCACATGCTGTGCTTACTGTCGGCGAACGCGACGCTAGCTGGTAAATGTCGGAGGGATTTACAGTCCACCTACGCACCTACACACACGTTCCTCCAAGCCAGCTGATCGCACTACTCTCCCAAGACAGTGGAGCTGCGGCTTCACCACCGTTACCAGCACATAGAAAGCGTTCCATTGCCGACCATCACCAGGAGAAAGAAGACTAAGAAAAAGAAGTTCCCTGGCCGTCCCAGGGAACGTGGGAGCTCCTGGCGGATACCAACATCCCTGCCAAAGCAGCAGGCCTGGCCGGTCCGCCGAGGGAGCCCCTGGACACTACCTTCCCGCTCCAGTTTGCCCGCTCAAGCTCTGTGGCTAGTCTGACGTGAAGCTTGCTTAGCTCCAGAGGCTTAGTCGTGAGGATGAAGCCGGTGACGAGCACCGCTAGGGGAAAGTCACCTCGTCTGCGCCAGTGGAAGATGACCGAAACCGACCCAATAATCTCACACTGTAGTGGGGATCCAACTGCCGCTTAGGGAAAGCTCGGTCTGATTCCAACGGACGAACCGCAACTCCCTAACCGAGCCAACATCGCCGGTGACCAGCTTTCAGATCCAACAGGTCTTCTCAGGGGTATCTCGCAAAATCCGCAAACGCATCACTCCACAATCCTCAACAAACTTTCACGTTCCAGTTTTCCTCAAACTTTCAGAGCTATCAACAAACATCAAACAGCTCTTTTCAGGGTTACCATAAGTTTATAAGGTGCCACGTGTCGTTGAAACCATTCGGTAACAATATATATATACACATATATGCTTATACACAAATCATCCGCGTAACATTTTTTAATTTGAGTGAAAAGTGACCAATAGATCCTAAAAAAGTAATGCAGACCCCTTCTTTTTTTCCAGTTTTGATTTACATACAAATGGGGTCTCGTATGTTGCCCCAACTGGTATTTCGTGTAATAATTTTATTTATCTTTATTTTAAGTTTAATGTAGTTTTCATCATATTTTCTACACTTTTTTTTAGTTTATTTTCGATCTTCTGACTTAATTATAAAGGAACTTGTATAGCTGTCACCGTGAGAGAAATAAATCTAACTGCATCAGAAAATAGTATGAAGAACGATCGATATTGTTGAGTAACTAAATTTCAAGCTTTACTGTTTTAATTGTTATCTTTAAAAAAGTTCATGTAAAAATACCTGACCTGTACTTATTCATTCATCTTCTTCTTATTAAAAAAAAAGAAAAAAAATAGTCAATGTACGAAGACAGAAAGAAAAGTTTTATAATATATAACAACTCCACCTCTTTGACGTTGGAACAAGAAGCGTTCGTTTTAATTCCTGTGTCGATAAGAGTGACACAAGTGTCACTTACATCGACTCCGCATTCTTATATCACCGTCACATAAAGTAAATAACATCAATCAAAAAGTAAACAAAATTCTCAACGATCTAAAGCCTCTTTAGAAAAAGAATAATGTGCTCGAACATTACAGTTTATTTATGAAGTAATCCATAGAAGTAAAAATATACGTTGCATTATGTTTTATTAATAATTTCCTTGAAATATGACGTTACTTTAAAAAAACAATTTTTTTTTAATAAATGTTCTTTAGTACTCTTGACATGTATTTTTTTAAGCTAAGCAATAAACACGTAATACAAAAATGGAATGAAAACACAGAGTCAAAATTAAACTACAAAAAATTCATTTTAAAAGAACTTTATTTAATTACAACGAACATAACACTAAAATAAACATCTATAAAAGTTTTACAGTTTGTAAAAAACCTTAAATTTATTACAGAAAACTTTTAATGAGTAACTGAATAATCTATTTTAGTCCGATTAAAGTCATGGTAAGCCTGATATAACTTAGATCAGTTGATGTGATTTATTGTATACCGTAAACCTAATGGTTGTAGATGTAGACGACCTTTTTTTTTCGATGAGTTGCGAAGGAATACCAGTTACATACGCCCCATGGGGTCATTATAGGGTGTGTCAGACTCTGAACGAGGGACAATAACTATCGTGAGCTAGCCCGCTTAGTGAGCTAAGCAGGTTCCGCAAAGATGTTAAATTAAATACGTATTTAATGTCCTGTCCCCTAAGGAATAAATCTCCCTCATCGCTCTCCGCCTCCCCGAGACCGGACCCGCAATTAAGCATTACTCAGCCTCGGGAGGTGCCTTTGGATTCAGAGGATCAGGAGTCCCCGTGCATCATCATCGCCACCTATCCCACCAAGCTCGGACAAATGACGACTCAGCAGAAGGCTATCCGTGACCCCGTCCAGCTTGGTTCTTCACCACATTATTGTGGAATTTGTCTGTGGTCCATCTTCTTCTTTCTTCATCTGCTACTATCATTCATCCATTCATTCACCTATCTCCACACCACCTCATTTTTTTAATTTTTTTTTTTATGTGTGTGTGGGTGGGTGTTTGTGTATGCGTGTATTCACGTCGAGGGTTCAGGAGTTCCCGTGCGTCCTCATCGCCGCCTATTCCCGCAAGCAGGAACGCGCGGCGACTCAGCAGGACGCCCTGATATGAGCGAAGTTCACTTCTCAAAATAATAAAGGATTTTAAAAATAAGAAGATACCAGTTTCCCAAGTGAGCAGTGAATATGAAGCGGTTATCCGTTGCATTCTTCATCGAGCAAAATATACTACTGCATTTCAGCAAGACGAGATCATCGAAATATCTAGCCCTACAAGTGATAACAGTTCTCTGTTCATAAGAGGAACTAACTGTACAACGATCATCAATACTATCAGAGAAAGAGACTATGATCGATGTCTCTTGTGTTTCACGTGTTTAGTATTTGTCACAGTCATAAGAAAGATCAACAAATATCGTAAAATAAGAAATGAATTTACCAGTTAGTGTTGTGAAACAATGCTTAATACCAAATTAACGTGTGAAGCAATGCGTAATACCAAATTAACGGAGTAGGGAGTGAATATATCATAAAAATATAGTTATATTTTTATAATATAAAAATATAATTAATATAAGTGATGGTCGGGGTATACAAAGTTGTATGTTTGTTATGAAAATCGTTGATATAGAATTGTACCATGTGTCTAACAATCGAAATTCTGCAAACCCCAGCTCCATAGCTCACTTTGAACGCTCCTAGAAATATTTTTTAGCGTTTCATAAAATCATTTAGAAAGATTTCATGCCTAAAACTGATATTAAATTCTAATTTATGATAACTACTTCTCACAGTATTCCATAAATATAAAAAAAAATTTTAAAAACAGCACTTCGAGGTTACCAGAAAATTAGGTCTGGAACTTTTTAGAAAATCGGAGAAATTAATCGTTACCTCCCCACTTAAGTCGGGGTGGTAACGGTCTACAAAAATGAACTAAGTATTTATTAAAAATTAAAAATCCTATCTTGAAACTGGTGAAAGGTTTGTGTGTACTTTAATGAAGTAGCAAAATATTTAATTATCAAAACAATAAATTCTAAAGCCTTCTTACCATGAATAATTTAATTCCTAGTATACGATGTTCATTAACGTATATTTTTTGATAGAGGTCTCTCATTTTATTACGCCTGTAAAAATCCCTGTTTTCATTAGAGTTATTGCAGAAGACGAGCGAAAAGTCACTTTACTCGGATTCAGAGGAAAAGTGTTTTTCAATTAAAATTAACGAAATTAAAAAAGAATTTAATAAAAAAAATCCTAAAAAAAAAAAAATGAAAGTAAGATCTAATTTTTCTGCAGTTACATCTGAAGGGAGAAATACCGAATTTAATCTCTAAATTGATTATTATTGTTCCCTTAGGAAACCATATGTTTATTTTTACTGCGAATGAAAAAAGGATTAGTGTAAAATATAAAAATTTAAATAAATAAATATATAATTAAAAACACTTTTGATGATAACTTAATAATAAAATAATAATAATCTAGAAAATAAATATAATTTAGATTGTCGATTAATCCTTGTATGATAATTTACAGAACAGTTTTTAAAATTTAGGTCAAGAGATTTATTTTTACTTTTGATGGAAAGCTAAAAAGTATTTTACTAGAGATGAAAGCTCATAGAGTTTTCTATCCAATATTTTTTTCCCTATCCCATCCCAGAATTCTTTACAAGTATATTTATCGACGCATTTATATTTCTGAGTTCTCGTAATCTAATCAAATTTTATGTATTACGTCTTTATTTTTCTTTCCATCTTCCATTTTCCTGTCATCTGGCTTTGTATAAATTTTGAAAAATTTATTTGGTTTCGTTCCGTTAAATCAGTAATTAATAAAAAAAGTGAACAAATTATAGACCTATATGGTTTTAGTACTGATGTAAAACTGGACAAAATGTTAGAGAAAATTAAACTTCAAGGATGGAGATTATTATAGTATATAACGTTAAATAAATTAAATTCTTATGGTGTAATATATTACAAGATTATAGATCGAGATACAAATTAACTTACTCTGAAATTCTAACAGCAGCTCTTGTTTTTCTTACGACTAGCAGTAACCGGTGGCGTGTTTAAAACAAATAGGCTTTTATCGTTCTTGTAGAGCATAAGAGCTTTTATGTTTTAGGCTTTGCTTTATTTATTTGTATCAATATTTAGCGACTCCGTTTCATTTAATGGCGCGGGAAAAAGCTGAGATTGTCCATAGTTTAATTATTGATTTCCTTATTTACTAAGTAATTAGGATTTGTTTGTTTTACCTCAATTAGGCAGTTATTTATTTAAATACTAATAGCATATTCGAAAAATATTTTAGAATAACTCTATGAATTATAATATATTCTTAAGATAGAGCTTATTTAAAAAAAAATTAGATCCCACTAACAGAATCTTAACCGCCATTTTTTTTTTTTTTTTCATTTTTACAGCTGCTATGATGTGTATAGAGATGTATAAAAATTCCTTAAACTCAATTTAATGATTCTTTTGGAAATTATTACTGGGACAAAAATAAAAAATTAATGTAATAAAATTTATAATATCATTAATTAACTTAATTAATGAATTTTTAACTTTTTATCTTCCGATTGAGGTTTACCGTGTAAAGCCTTCTTGTATGTTGTTACCTAACTACTCAGCGGGCGGCACTCGGTATTTTAATACTTCACGTGTTATAATCATGTAAAAAAGATTTTCGCCGTTTTTTAATTTGTGTTGTTTTTGAGTCATGTTAAAATTATATGCATTACGTACATTCATAAAGGACGAAAAAACACATTGGACCAAAAGTTTCCACTCATTGAAAAAAATTAATATTATTTTTTTTATGAAAGCCATGTTGTAACAAGAAATGATAGAAAACATAAATCATTTCGAGGAACGTCTAACCAACGCCAATTTACAAGTATTCTCCAGCTGTGCTATGCACAGATTTTATGGTACATCCAGCGGTATATTATCTATACATTACTTATACCTTCACACATAATATCATTCTCTTTAAATTATAAACCTATTTTTATCACAGAAGCTATTCATTACTCCATCTTACTTTACATTTGTATGTCCAAAATTTCCAGAGTAATGTTAAATAACATTAACATAATTATACTCCTGGTTGCGTAATTATATTCCTGCAGCTAAAGAAATAATCGTAAAACAATTTGAGAATTAATATGAATGTTTAAAACACAATATCAGTTTTATTTATAAAGTCTGATTTATTTACAACAGATAAGGTTATCATAAATAAGCTATGATTGACAAACTTATTTCTAGTAAACAACCTATATTGACGTGCCATCTCGTCAAACCACAACAAAAAAAAAAAAATAGAAATAGAAGTCTTCTAATGTTATTACAAAGGAGCAAACATTGAATCCTGCTACCCATTTCTCCTTAGCTATCTTTTTCACAAGGTACTGAGTTTCAAGTTTCCGCACTAACTGTTTTTACAAACTGATAAAATGATCAGGGTTAACCAAACCACAAAACAAAGTAGACAAAATTATTTAAATGGTTATAATCATTATTTAAAATATTAATATAGCCAATTGTATAAATCGAACTACTGAACTACTCTAGTATTATACAGAATAGCCCACCGGGCTAGTCTAGTTGTTGACGCGACATTGAAAATCAGCTGATTTCGAAGTCGAGTGTTATAAGGTTCATATCCTAGTAAAGGTTTTGATCCCTTTGAACACGGATTTGAATACTAGATCGTGGATACCGGTGTTCTTTGGTGATTGGGTTTCAATTAACCACACTTCTCAGGAGTAGTCGACCTGAGATTGTACAAGGCTACACTTCATTCACATTCATACATATCTTCCTCATTCATCCTCTGAAGTAATACCTTACGGTAGTTCAGGAGGCTAAAAAGAAAAAAAAAGAGCGTTATACAGAATAGGAAACTATTTCGATCCGTTGTCTGGGCCTTAGTATACTTCTGTGGCCCATTTTTTTTTAAAAGAATTCCTAATCAGGATAAAAAGAATATTTCTCCGCTTATGAGTTATTAAGTAACATTAAATAATGTATTAAATAATATAATACGCGAATGTTAGAAAAAATTCAGTCAACGACTTAAAAATTTGTTGTTTATTTGTTTAGCTTTTACTTCTTACGCTTATTTTTATTTTTAACATCTTATCACGGACTTTTAACTATTAGTTTTACTCTTCCGATTTTGTAGTAAAAGGAATGTGTCGGTAAAGGTTTCAGTCTTTTCACCGATCTTTTATGAGTTTTAAGATATCAAATGCAAAAACATCTTTGACATTTTTGAATGAGTGTTCATTTTTATGTCCATATATCTTTGGCCAATCTGATTTTTGAAATTCCGGAACCCACTTAAAATCATTAACCATAGTTTTCCTGCTGTGTTATTGTGTTATAATCTTTTTTTTTACGTGTTGTTTCTTTAATTACTCTGACTTTTTCAGGTTTTTCTGCTTTGTGTAGAAAATGATTTAAGGGTAGTTATTTCTTTTTCTACTTTCAGATAATTGGATTTTATAGTTCTGGTTTTTTGATTCTTTGTTTTTTCATTTGTCTAATCATGTTTTTAAGTCTCTTCTCTTTTTATGTTCTGTATTTTTTTCATTGTTTTTTTTTTATAATTATGATATTCGTTTTATAGGTGGAATGATTTGACAGTGCTGTTATGTAAATGTAATATTTTTTGTTTCTTTAATTTCCTTATGTGGATTTCCTTTTTTCTCTCTGGATTTTATTCTAAGGATTTTAATAAAATCCTTTAATCTTTATGATTAAATAATTTTTTTTATTCAATCAATTATTGAATAGAAATACAGCTATCGATTTTTCCTTCTTTTTCCCGAATCGTGTGATCTATTTTTGAAATTATTTCTTGGGCTCGATGTGACAAGAGATAGTTATGAGAGATCTTGTCGTTCTATATATTAAAGGGGATTGATTTTATTGAAAATATTACTTCAGAAAAATTCTGAGAATTCTAAAAATGAATTTTTGAACAAAAATTATAAAATTCTTTTACCTTTTTTTTTTTTTTTTATATTATTATATATAATAAAATTATTAACTACGCATAACAGTATTTGTATTAGCTTTTTTTTTATTATATAGATAGTATGTATTAGAATTTTAACATATTTTTAAAGCACATGGGTGAAAGGGTTAAAATTAAAATTACTCTTTTTCTTAATAATTTTCACAATTTTACAAAGAATAAATATTTATCGGTTATTTACAAATTCAAATTCCAATTCAAACAATTTTTACAAATACTTTGTCCTATTGAAATTATTTCATAGCATTCAAGTTGATTCATACATTTCTGGTAAACTGATTAGAAGTTGACTGAACTATCGAGATAGAAATAATAAAATTATAGTGTGACTTTCATTATGTACTCGATAACAGGTGTAAATGTTTGTGTAATTAGGAGTAAATTATATTTTTCTGCCGTTTGTAATTTTATACTCAAGAGTAGAGAATATATGTTTCTCTCTCGGGGATAAACTCATGAATATTTTTATTAGGTAGAAGTAACATATTACAATTCTCAAATGGCGTAGAAATAACAGGAGGTAGGAAATTTATATTATCACGTGAGTATAGGCCTCTGAGCCTGCATCGTGTACGTACTCATATTCATGACATATTTTAGTTCAAATGGATTATCCGTATTTTCATTAATACAACTTATGTTACATATATGTGCTGGGAATTTGAATATATCTAGGAACATGGTGTCGTGTTAATGTAATTATTTGTTTTTTTTCCAGCTGTAAGTTAAATTTTCATTTAACTTATATTAGTAATAATTATATTGTATTAGAAATAACTTTTACATTGATCTGTTTTACAAAGTTTGGTTTTAAAACGCAATCCAAAAAAAGTCTACCCGATTTAAAGAAAAGTAATATGCTATATTTAATGCGATTATTTACAAATATTATAGTTATTTATGCAACACAATATTGAGAATAAATTTTTTTATAACAAATGTTGGAAGTGTCCACCATTTTTATCAATACAAACCGTTACCCCTTTCCGTGCAAACTTTTGAAGTATACTTCTTCCAATTTTTTCGTAATTCTTGAGTAATGTTGGCTTACAGTTCTTAATGGTGTAGATTATTTTTTAATACACAATCTTTTAGATATACCCAAAGAAAAAAATCTGCAGGAGAAAGATCTAGCTGGCCATAAATCAGTGGATATTAGTCTTTCACCAAAGAAATGTCTCAAAAGGTCCATGTTGCTCTTGCCAAGTGACACGTGTTTCCGTCTTGTTGGAACCAAGAATCTCTCCCATTTATTCTAAATTTGCAATAAATTGCGTTACAGTTTATCGGTAGAAGTCTGCATTAAACGTTTTTTCAAAGAATATGAGGCCGATTATTCTTCGCCAGGAAAATGCACACCATTTTCTATTGATGGATGTAGAGGTCTTTGAGGAATGTTGGAGCTCCAATAGCGATCATTCCGAGTATTACCGTTACCACCTAAATGAAACCAAGCCTCATCTGTAAAAAATATAAAACAATTTAACTCTCTCCCAAACAAACTGATTAAACCACTGACATTAGTGGAGCCTAGCAGCATAATCAACTGGTTATAATTCATGTGGCAAGTGAAGTAGGCATGGCTTTATGTTGATTAGCCGGGTAGCTCTAAAGGTTCTATGCAGAGATTTTTTTGCGCAAGTTTTCGTAACGATTTGTTGGGAAAGTTTAAAATCTTATCCTAATAATCTTCCAATCTTTTGTCATTGGAATACCATAGCTGGCTATATCTGATCGCAAACAGAACTAGTCCCTTTATATTTCTTCACCAAACAATGAATTGGAGATTTATCTTACCCGGGAATTGCAATCGTAACTCTTCTTGGCATAAAACAAAAGATTTAAATAATTATCCAAAACAAAAATCCATATTCAAAAACATTTATTCTGAATAAAAAAAAAGATAACCAGAAATAAATAAATATTAAGAAAAAAAAATAGAAAATTATATCAGCTGATTATGCAAAAATAAAAATTAGGTAGTCCTCTCAAAATCTTATCCGGAATTATTGTATTAAATTTTCTAAAAATTATTTTGCTTGGATTGCGTTTAAAAACAAACACTCAATATAATTACTATGTAGAATAAGTAAAATTAAAAACAGAAAACATTTTACATCTTAAACAGCAAACCATACCAGCTAACCATAGTTTTTTTTTCCCATTAATTTGAATTTTTTTTCCGATGGTTAACCACACACTAAAATATTAGTGTTGTGTAACGTTTGACCATATTGGAATAACAATCAGAACGAATGAAAAAAGTATTAAAATAATAATATTTTAAAAAAAACCATTTTTAATATTTTAATTTAAATTAGGCCGTCTTTTTTTATAGTTTGCCACGATTGATGTTGTTCTTCATTTCTTAATACGTATTACATTTTGTATCCACCGTTACCTGCTTTATATATTTTAATCTTTCACTTTTCTCTTCCTCATGTTTTCACTTCTATATACATCGCTCTGTTACTTACTGAACCTAATAACTACAACCTATTAACTAAACCTTAATGTCAGAATAAATGGCCTCCGACACTGCTGTCTCTTTACACGATGTTTGCCTCGAATTTATCACCTCACCTATACTTATTAAGTCCTCTTTATGTCGTACTTTATCGAGCTAATTAATTTACAACACCCTCTTGTGCCATCATAACTCAACGGGCTGTATCCCATTTTTTTCCCTACTGTACATGTTTACACTACCATAAGGTGCTCCAAACTACATATTTACAAGTATATTCTATTAAACCTTACATCCATTTTTGATATCGACAAAATTTATTTTTGTACAAGAGCTCTCCCGAACTTTTACCGATCTGCGTTTGTTCTCTCTTACTTCGTCCATCCTTTATAATTTACTACCTAGATAATAAAACTCTGCAACCTTTGATATATTATATTTTCTTTATTAGTATTTCTTTATTATTCTCCTTTCTATTACATCATTTCATCACCTTTTTTTTACTTTTATTTATTTTAAAAGTGAAATTTTCTCCTAGATTAAATCCATATCAGTATTTGTTGTAACTCGTTTTTAGTCTCTGGTGAAAATTCAGTGTCATCGGCGAATTTTATAATTTTTATTATTTCTCTAGGGGCAGGTATTCTATACTCAAAATTTATCTTTAATTTCCTGTATTGCTTTTAATATAGAGTCGTTAAGCAACGGAAATAGAATTCACTCTTGTCTGAATTATTTCCGAGTTAAAGCTTGCTTTTTAAACGACTGCCCAGAAAGGAGTAACGTATTTAGGGTGCATGTATACATGTATGTACATTTGTTCCACTTTTAGATCTCAGTGGCAGAACCGATTTAGATGTATGATCCCGAGTTGAAATGCTTATTTTACCGGGAGTGTCATAGGTTATACATTTATACTATATACAAATAATAAATAAAAAATTGTCACTCTCACTCTCTGTTATTACATGATTCTTGTACAGATTGATTGCAAGTTTGTTTGCCGATATTGTCCTTAATTTATTTTGATTCGTTATCAACACGCATATAATTTTTTCAATACGCATTAATTATAAAATAATTATTTAATAATAATTAACTAATAATAAATAATTATATTAATAATAATATTATGAATTATTTAATAATAATTATAAAATAATTGTTAAAAATACCTTAATTTGAGGATCAAGTTAAACTGATACTCTTTATCTGGTACACGTTACACCTACAATCTCTATTCATCTGTAAAGGATCCTAGTGAAATTTTTTTATTTCTGGCCTGATAGTGGGAATGGGTTCTAGCACTTTTTTTTATAGAAAAAATAATACTTGTTTCCTAATTTCCGGACTCTTCTAGTCGGTGTACTAATTAAGTAGTATTCACATCTGTAGTCACATAAATTCTATATTCAAATATTAATAGTCGATCCCGTTTTGATTCTTCTAAATATGGCAATTATTCTGATGATAAGTCATCGTTACTGTCTTACTTTTCTTTAAT
>JAAAKQ030062886.1:0-15748 GCA_010016005.3 Zanna intricata
TAGATGGGAAAGATTGTGTAGGCAGGCAACGGTTGGAATATGTAAAACAAATTGTTAGGGATGTAGGATGTAGGAGGTACACTGAAACGAGACGATGGCATTCGATAGGGAATCTTGGAGAGCTGCATCAAACCAGTCAGATGACTGAAGACCAAAAAAAAAAAAAATTGTGTATATATATATATATATTATTGATGATTTTCTTTTTTAAATAGCGAAATTCACTTCACGCATAAGAAATTTTTTTTTGTGAACTCATCTCATAAAAACTAACACTACGATTAACTTAAAATTACATTTACAATAAATTTTTTCAACCGACTACGATGTGTAACTTGTATCGATCACATACAAATTGATTTCATCACTATACTAGGTAATTACAAAGGGGAAAAAGATGAAACTCTTTTTAAAAAAAATCTGATTTTAATAATTTTTTTGAAAATATGTATACTTATCTCAATCGATTTTTGAAGAAACCGATTATTTTTTAATTTCGTATTTCTTTGGATTTTATACAGTTTTAAACCCAAAGAAACCAGATTTCTTTGGCTTTATTATAAAAATTTAAAAAAAATATATATGAAACGAAAGAAATAGGATATAAAGACGAAACAAACAAACATCCATGATTCTGATTAGTATTCATTCATATATAATTTACTTTATAATAAAATTAAATAACATATTTAATAAATAAGAATTATGTCGGGTGAAAAGGATTAACTACTCTCTACTATTGCTTTATTTCGTATAAATTTTTTTTTTTTTTAATAATCTGTATACAAAAACAACAAGAAATTTTTTGAAAATGATTTAATAATAAATCTTATTAACAATTCTCTCTAAGATACAGAGTAGGAATTTTTATATTAAGTAATACCAAAATGATATATATTATCAAAATATAATAAAGCTAGTATTCAATAATAAACTTTTGAAAAGAAAATGCAACCTAACAAAAAAAGAGAAGAAAGGATACAGCACAGAAAAGATAAAAAAAAAAAAAAGAGGTTCTTTATAAATGAAGGAAAAAGCCATACTACTATTGAACTCTGACCTTTAGAAAAAAGGCCAAAGATCAAGATATATATATACATATATATATATATACTACATACAACACAAAATATTCCTAGTAAATGAAAGAATTTTTAATTTTACTTTACTTCCTAAAAAAAAAAAAAAAAAAAAAAATTGCCTACCTCTTATGAAAAAAAAGTATAAGAATTATACTAGATACAGGATAAAATTATAATTTTTTATGTCTGCAGATAAAATTTATCATTATATTTATAACAATATGACAATAATCTGAACAAGTTTTTTTTATAAATCTTGCTATTAAATTTTACAACCCTAAATATTTACATACAATTTACAACAACAAAAATTTAATAAAACAAACAACAACATAACAGTATCTTTATATATATAGATATTTTTTTTGTCTTTAGTCTTTTGACTATTTTGATTCAACTCTCCAAGATTCCCTATCTAGTGCAAGTCGTTTCATTTCTGCATACCTCCTACATCCTATATTCCTAACCAATCTGTTTTACATACTCCAACCGTTGCCTGCCTGTATAAATTTTTCCCCATCTACCTGACCTTTCAATATCAAAGCAACTATTACAGGATGCCTGTATATGTCGCCTATAAGTCTGTCTCTTCTTTTGACTATATTATTCCAAATGCTACTTTTTTCCATCGATTTCTCTCTCGTAACACCTTTTCATTTGACATTTTATCCACCCGTTTGATTTTTAACATTCTCCTGTAGGATCACATCTTAAAAGCTTCTAATCTCTTCTCGGGTACTCCGATCGTTCAAGTTTCACTTCCATATAAAGCTACGCTCCAAACATATACTTTCAGAAATGTTTTCCCGACTTTTAAATTAATTTTTGATGTAACAAATTATATTTGCGACTGGAAGCTAGTTTCGCCTGTGCTAGTTTCGGCTTTTTATATAGCTCCTACTTCGTCCATCTTTAGTAATTCTACTTCCCAAGTAACAAAATTCTTCAACCTCGGTAATCTTTTCTCTTCCTATTTTTATATTCAGCGGTCCATTTACATTATTTCTACCACATTTCATTACTTTCGTTTTATTCGTTTATTTTCATTTGGTAATTGTTGCGTAGGACTTCCTCTATCGTCAGCAAAATCTTTACATATATATATATATATATATATATAAATATATATATTCTTCGCTCTTCTTCGAGATCCACCTGTATTTCTAAAATTCGGTGGCTTAATATTTCTTTAATTGTTTTTGTATTGCTTTGCTTTTTATTAATTTTATTTGATTAGTAGTTTTTACACAAATTTCATTTTGTATAAACAAATAACAGGGTTATCGCATCCGATTCCAGTTAAAATTCCGAAAAATGTTATTTAGTTTATTGTAATAATCTCAAACTATATATTACATAATTACATATTTATTACCAGTACTATTACCGTAAAGTGTCATTTTTGTACTTCTAACAAGTATTTCATTTCAATAGGGAAAATCTCGTAAAAATACTAGATAAGATAAGATATAATTTAAAAAAAAAAAAAAAAAAAAAACAAATAGAAAACGGTCTATATGTTCTTACGTGTAAGTGTAGACTGGACCGGTACTGTCTAAGATCGACCATTCCTGAGATGTGTGGTGAATTGAAACCCAACCCATCAAAGAACACCGGTATCCAAATTTTGGAATTAAAATCCTTATAAGAATAACTGCTTTTACTAGGATTTGAACCTTAGAACTCTCGACTTTGAAATCAGCTCATTTGCGATGACGAGTTAACCACTAGACCAGGTGAGTTAGGAGTAGTCGACCTGAGACTGTGCAAGCAAGACACTTCCAGTTAAGATTCATACATATGATCCTCATTCATCCTCTGAAATTAATACCTTACGTTGGTTCCGGAGATAAATATAAAAAGGAAAGAAAATACATATCTGACACACAAATAAGCAGTAAAAAAAAAAAGAAAAAAAAAAGAAGGAAATCTGATTATGGGCAAAGGACCACACACGTACTTACTACTACTCCTCCTAATTTACTAACAAACTACTCCTATGTACAAAGACCCCATATACAGACGAGTTATAGAGAATTATTATTTTAACCAACGATTCTAATCCAAACCTGATGAGAATAACAAATATTCTTATAGGCACGTTTACAAATACACTTAATACTACCATAACGAAACCTACATATAAAATAATTAAATAAATTGATTTTCAGGCTTTAAGTACAACAAAAAAATTGTTAAACCTTCCTACATTTTATTATATTCATTCTAATGGAAAACAATGAAGACTAACCTATATTAGAAATAAACAAATATACTTTTATGATGTATAATCCCTGTTCAAAGAAAATTGTTCAGTAAAATTAATTAAATATCTCATTTAACAAACATTCTTTAAAATTATTTATTTAAAATAAAAGCTTGTGTCAAAATTTAGATGATACTCTCGACAAAGATAAAAATAGATAATAATTTGTATAAAAATCTCGCTCAGTAACAAAAAGATATATTTGCCGAAATTAAAAAAAAAAAAAAAAAAATTACAATAATTATGGCATAAACTTATAATTAAACCGATAATTTTCTATTACTATTAACAATAATAAAAAGTTAATGAATAACATAAATAAAAATAAAGGTTAAGACGAACCGTTATTATATCGTGCATTACTGTGAATTAAAAAATAATATATACGTATTGAATTATCCAGGCATATATACTTAATAATTGTCCAGATATATTTCGGGACAATTACATGAAATTCTATACAATTTAAAGGGATGAGCTCAAATTTTTTTTTTTTTAAATTAAAGAGGAACGTGTCATAGAATACAATTCTTTTGTTAAAACATACATACAAACCATTCTTAATAACATGTAAGCACTTGCGAGTGTGAATGTACGCTAGGCAAGCCTGTTTGTGAAGGCCGACGTGAACACACCCTCACTTTTTAAGTACAATACTATCTTTGTCATAAAAAAAAAAAAACGACATATAAGTGTTATTAAAATAATAAAACTTTACAGAACACAGAAGTTCGTATTTTACAATTCATAAGAATTAATCGTTTTTATTATCATACTACAAAATATATGGCGATAAAAATATTTAAATAATGGAGAGGTAAACCTATTAAAAGATAACCTTCAAAGATTTAAAACGCTAAAAAATAAAATTTTCTACGGAAAATAAAAATTAAAATCTAAACATCAACTTATGGATGGATAATTCTTAACTACGGTTAGCATAAATTAAAAAACCCAACTAACGTGAAATAAATGAAATGAAACATTAGAAAATAATAATGTAGCAATTCAGAAAGCGTAACACTTTAACCATCCCTAAATTAATAGTAAAAATGTTATCAAAAACAACAATAACAATAAAAAACAAACAGCAGAAAAACACAAAACTTAACTGACGAAGCGTTTAAAATAAACAAGTAATAAACAATTTAAAATCAACCAAAAACTTTCAAGCATCGAACATTTTTATATACAAAAAAAAAAAGTCTAACCGCAAATTTAAAACAAAAAAATAGTAATTAAAATAAAACAGGATTCGATTAAGGTTTTGGATTTTAATCCTGGCATAGGTTAGGTATTTTCTCCATCACTAAGTTTAAACCATCGTAAGTATCGTGAAAGAAAATAGGAATTCAGTAATTAAGATACCTTGTTACATAAAGTATATATAAAAAAAGTCTATGTATTTTTATAATGCAATAAAAATCTTTCAAACAGTAAATATATAAATGTTATACATTAATTTGAAATTATTTTTTAACTAAACAAAAAGTTACGTAACATGACATATATCGAAATAAGAAATTATTTATAACAAAAAAAAAAAAAAAAAGTGAAAATTTACCCATAAATTCGTATATATACCAAATTTATCTACTATTAGAAACCAGGTGACTAGCCAGTTTCTTATTTATTTATATATATATATATATATGTTTAATAAAATGTAGAACACTGTTAAAATAATTTTAAAAAATTATCACAAAACATAAAATTATTAAAACAAAACAAAAAAACTCAAAACGAACGTAATGATAAAACTGGTAACCCTAAATCCGTCGGTGCAAAACGATAGACTTAAATAAAGCTTATTTTTTGACGAAATAGCACATCACACAAAGCTATAATAATAACAGACTGTACCGACGAATAAACCGTACGAACGGAAAGGCAACGTGGGACTGAATCAAGTGAGTCGAGAGAGAAGACAGCCTGTTGGAATACCGTGACACGACTGTTACTGCGCATGCGTAAACCTCGCGCCACTCTCTCGCCTTGGTGCGGTGCAAGAGAGAAAAAAGAAAGAAAGGTACAATAAAATGAGAAGAAGAAAATTACGTATAGCGAACGTGCAGTCGAACAAAAGGACAGTGAATAGAAGTGAAACACAAAATACAAAACCACGATATATAGAGAAACTCCAGCATATTTCACCGCGTTCAAAATTACCACTATTTTTTTTTATTACTGTTACTATTATTATTTATTACTGTCCTAAAATCAGTTCAACATTTTCCGCCAGCACTAGAAAAAAATATACATATTCCACTGAAAACCAAGTAATTACAACTAGTACAGAAAAGAAATGAAACACAAGAAAAGAGATTAAATACGAGGAAAAAAGGAGTATTAAAAAACAAAGCTTTACTTTTAAATGTCAAATTTTAAATGACAGTAATTAAAAACTTGCGTATTCTTAAATTTAAAACTTTCTTTTACATCTGTTTTAAGATATAACTTAAAAGTACTAAATATGTTCTTAAAAAGAGAAAAGAATACAATGTTTCTTTTTACCTAATTCTTAAAAAGTAAAAAATAATTTTTGGCCAGTTACGCTCAAGAAGATATGTTTCGTTATTTTGTTTTCCTCAGCCCTAGCGAAAACACACTCGGTCATCATGACCCTCAAATTAGGTAACGCTAAATACGGCGAACAATATTGAAAATAATAGATCACGAAAGATAAACACCAAACCCGAAGGTTCTAACTTGAAGCATTACAATGAAACACTCTTCTAACCTACCCCGCTCAAAAATCTTTTTGACCTTAAATTGAGCGTACATCAAGAACAACTCGATCATTCTTCATAAAACTTTTACATGCACAATTTCAGATACACAACATCAGCATAACTAAATTTCAATATAATCGATCAAGTAGTTATGGAACTTTTCGACCACAAACATTTTTTTTATACGTATGCCTATGTAAGGAAATTACGTTTTAAGTGAATGTTATTTTCGTATTCCTCATATCTCAAAACAGAAAGACAATTCATTTTCTGTTCCCCATCACAACATGTGACCGAAAGGAATATAGTAATTTTATAAATTACTTATTACGTAACATAATGACGTAAAAGAATTTTGCGTAAAGAAAATTTACAGAGATAAAATAGAATAACATCAAAAGTATAACGAATGAAGGGACCAAGTGTCTCCCTGGATAAGGAGATCCCTTTCACCAAGGGCCAACAGCCTTTGGGGTTGACGAGCGGGTGAAATTTGGTGCACTCTATTGCCCCTGGAGCCTGAAATGACTCCTAAAGGCGGAAAAGCTTAGCAACCTACGGCACAGAATACGCAAGGCAACGGGATACCAGTGTATTAATGATCTTCGGATATCCCAATTATCAGTGATTATGATGAAGTCTTCTTCAGCAAAATTATTCGGAGGTAAAATAATCCCCCAATCGGATCTCCGGAAGGGGAAGGTTAATGACCAAGAACTCAAGAGAAGTCTGCTCAGGATAGAAGGCTCTGCAGACTCACTGCAAACCAATCTACGGATTGCTAACAGCAGAGAACATCAAAAGTAGACCAGAATAATAAATATACTTTTCAGGAAAGAACTGGAGGCCAGACTTTATCCGACAAGCACAAAGCCCCGGGTTAGCTTCTTTGTACAATCATTGGGTAGAATATAAAATCCAAGTAGTCAACAGATAAGGCATTTCCACTATACCGACCATATCACATAAATATCAAAATTGTAGTAAAAATCTGCTCCGTCCGAATTCTAAGCACGGATCCAGTGGACACCTAACTGAAACCCTCGGAAGAAGATCATAGTTTTTTACCGAAAAACAGAAGCACCTCACCACTGATTAACAATTTTCCATAAAATACATTCTGCAAACAGATTTTCTTTTTCTTGAGATAAAGGTTTGGTAAAGAAATAATCTCACACATCCTCAAAATTCTGTAGCTTACAAAAGTATTACTATAATTTATTCGCCTTAACAAATACCTTGAACAAATTAATATTTAACAGTTAAACAATTTCAGGATGGAAAGTACAAACAAAGAGAGCTTTTGTGCTGAATATATCTGTTAAAATAAAATGGAAATCGTGGTGGAAAAAGCTAAGACAAAAAGTTGTATACTTTCCTGGCATTGATTATTATAGTTCACCAACTATGTCAACAAAGTTAAACAATAAAAAATGAGTTAAAATACAATATAGGAGCTCAAAATGCTAATTATGCGTTGAAAATTGAAAAAAAAACCAATAATTAAAATTTAAATATTTTTCAAAAATGGTGGGTGACAGAAAGATTCTGAGTTCATTATTTCGTTTTCAGTATCAAAAAACAAATTAAAATCATGTATCGCTGTTAGGAAAAAAAAATTACATTTATCAGTGTAACCAGTGAAATGAGAATATATTTGTCGTTTTTTTGAAAACAGTTTAATGTTCTCGTGAGTTATTTGCAATAGTGATGGTTGTGTGTGTGTGTGTTTGATTTTTCTGTGGTTTATGTTAAAATTACTAACAGACAGTTTTATTTAGTTATTTTTCTCTAGAGTTTGCTTAACTTGCTAAACTTTGCTTCAACTCAATGCATATTCAATTTTTTGGTCAAAATTTCATAGCATGGATCCAATCGAAATTCTATGAAAGTTTTCTCCAGTTCACGCAAAATTTTTCGTTGCAACATTGCTCCCGAAAAAAGTACATTAAAAAAACGCTACTAACAGTTAAACACGTTGCCCTCAAATACCAATAACACAAAAACTAAACGAGATATCACAATCCAAAATCAGAACCACCACCTCCTCTGTGGTTACATAGGAGGTTATACGGAATACAATGCTGCCAACCGCATGTTACTAGATAATTACGCATTGGCGCGTAATTAAAAAGTTAGCGTTTCAATTTTGTCCACTATAATAATATAAGTCCAACTAATTATAAAATCAATCATGATTTAATTCTCAAAAAAATGGTAATTTTTAAAAAAATACCCATCGCATTAGATGAAAATTTTTAAAAGAATCCACCTTATAGAGGAATAATTAATTAACTTCTGGAGAGATTTTAATACTTAAAAGGGAGATGATAAAACTTTTCTCAAGAAAACAATAATACACATACAAGAATTTTGCAATGAAATATATTATACGTGTATTACGTACCCTGTAAAGTGGATAGCCCAACTGGTTTCAGTAATTAATAAATAAAAAAAAGTATATATTAAAGAGAAAGAACTGTAATGTGTTTTTAGTGCTATTAATGTCAAAAAATTGGGCTATTTTTCAGGTATAATTCTAATTTAACGTGCGTAATAATTTATTATACAATTGTTTTTTCTTCAACCCCCCTGGTTTTTGATATTACACGTGATTTTTTCATCACAGTTGAGGGTAAAAATGTAATATCCAAAGAAATGAGAATAAACACAAGATATTACAGACTATCACGAATACTTTTAAAATATTTAACATTAACAACTGCAATACGCCTACAAAAACAGCGTATCACGAATTTCTCCCGGGACTTTCAAAATCTATAACAGACGTGAAAATGCTACATCTAAAAAATCTATAATCACTAAAATCTATAAATTTATCTATAAATCTATATTTTATAAATCTATAAATGCTATATCTCAAATCGATAACACATGTCATAAAATGCTTCGTTTGCGAGTTACGACTAGTGTAAGATTTCGCTCAGATTTTTAGCTAGTGAAATGAGATCGTACTGAAATCTTTAGAAGGTTTTTTTTTTGTTTAACCTCCGGAACTACCGTTAAGTTATATCTTCAGAGGATGAGATGAATGAATTGTAGCATGTGTGAAAAATGCCATGCCTGATCGGGATTCGAACCCGGGACCTCCAGATGAAAAGGCCGAGACGCTACCACTCAGCCACGGAGGCCGGCAAAGAAAGTTTATTTAAGAGCAGAAGTAGCGATTTTTTATGGTTTTTGACCTGAAAAATCGAATAAAATAGTTTCCAGAACCGTAATCTGCTGCAGTATTTGAGAAATCTGGGGGTGAACTCTGATAAATTGGAGTAAAAAGCCTTATTTTTTTATGTTTGACGTACAATAACTTTGCTAAAAGGGTTAAAAAACACATAAAACATGTATCCAAAACTGAGAATTTAATTCTGAAAAAATGGTGCAAGATAGAGTAAGTTGAAAAAAACAAAGGGAAGTTAGAAAAATTCGAATATTATTTAAAAACAGTACACTATATCGAAGTGCATGCATTATACGTACCAGTTTAAAACAAATGTTAAAAAATGAGCCCGCCATTTTCAATAAATTTCTTGGCAAGCTTCTGTACTGCTTTTGGTGCTCTTTTTAGTTGTTTAGGCCTTTCTAAACAGTATAGAGAAGCCCAAAGGGGGGTCCTCTTGGGCTCACTGCAGGAGCCCAAGCAAAAAGGGCAACTGATATTTTAATCTGCTGCCACGACCTCCAGGGCTGGCCGATGACATGCCGAGAGGCGATTCAAGCCGCCCCTGGAAAGACGGCGAGGGAGGTTTAGTCGGTAGGGGGTGGGTGGGACTGTTTCATGATCGCTACGGCTCCATGTCCAGTGCACATATAGCTTTGCTAGGTCAGGGCGGCTAGCGTCCTGGCTTCGAGCCCGACACACCCCCTGCAAAGAACCTGCAGGAAGTGCGTAAGTGCATTCCTTGATTGCCGTTAAAAAAAAAAAAAAAATAGTTACTCAGCTGTATCCATAATGCGGACAATTAATTTTCATTTAGGATTAATGTTCAAATATTCCTCCAATGACATTTCAACTCATTTCCTAAAATTTTCAACCTAACGATATGTTTGCGTACCTTGATGAGGGCAGCGGCATTGAGAATGCGAGCGATCAGGTCTTAACTTGTGTACCCAGCATTTCATCCATTCCCATTAACAATAATTTAAGTGAAGAGAGTCCGGTGATTTAGGTGGCAAATTTACTGATCCTCTACATACAATTTATTTATCAGTAAATCTTTCATCTAAGAATTGTCTTATTTCATTCGTGAAATGTGCTGGTGCTCCATAATATTGATACCACATTTCAATTCGTTTTGCCAATGAGAAATTTTCAAAATATTCAGTGTTTAAAAATTTCAAATAATGTCTGCCCATCATACGTTGTTCTTATATGAAATAGCCTCTTAAATCTGTTTTTAATTTTTAATAATTCATTAATTTCTCAATTAAAGTTTCGTTTTTAATAATTTTTTTGGTTAAAATTAAAAAAAAAATAAAATTTACTCTTATTAATAATCATTTGACAAATATTTCGGACATTCGTTTATGTGACCTTTTTCATTATTTTAAACACTAGAATCAGTTCCCAAATTATTTCAGTTTCTTCCTGAATCAATCTATATATTAAAAAAACCCATGTGCAATACAGTAAATATATACCGCTGAACAGAAAACAAAAAAAAAAAATTCTACTCGATCCCAGTCTAACAAAAGAGACATAAAATTGAATAGCACCAATAAGTTTCTCAATTCCAAAAAGCAGTGAAACGAAAAAGCTTACTACTACATGTATATAAAATAAACAAATAAAAAAGTAAATCAAAAGAATTGTTCAAGTCAACTGAAGCGCAAAAAAAAAAATCAAAAAGATAAACGTGAATCAAATGTGAAAGGTGGAGGGGAAATAAAGTCAGTATGTCCAGGAAAAAAATAGACAAGCAGCTATATATTCTCATCGCCGACAAACGTACAGAATTTTATAGTTATATGGTAAATAAAAACATGCAAACATATACAGTAAATAGAGCTCAGTTATAAACGAAATTTATGACTAGATGAAATAGAAAAACAGACAGGCCTCGTTTCCTTTAATATCTGTTATCGAATAACTGTATTAAACAGACACCATTTTAAATGACTGAACTCAAAAAAAAAAAAGTATCCGCAAAACAAAGATAAATTTAATTCACAGATAATATATACTGCTATCATTTTAAAACCAAATGTATTTCCATTATATTAAAACAGAATACGTATAACTTTTCACATAATGCGTTCATTTTTCAATAAAAGAAATTATTAATTAAAAACGTTTTTTCCATAAAAATATTTAATTAATATGCATGCAATATATGAAATAATCTTAAAAAAAAAAAAAAAGAATATAATAAATAAAGATGAAAGACAGTTTTTTCCTCTATTTGCATAAACTCATAAATTTCTGTTTCTCATCTGTATAATTTACTTACAAATTAAAGTTCTTCACAAGCAAACCCTGCATTATAAGTAAAAATATTAATACATTTATTCCAAAAAAAAGTCAAGTCGCTTGATAAATTACTTACCTAATTTGTAAAACTGAAGCGGTTTTTTAATGTAGAATTAAGATTAAAAAAAATAGTAAATAAATTACTATCATAATCATTAACAAAGATACCCGGTATATTGATTTTTAACAAACGAAACGTAAAATTTCATTTTATTAGTATCCGATGATCTTTAAAATATACAAGTTTTTATACTGTTTATACTTTCCAGTTGAGAACTGGTAAAACGCTTGGGGACACTCGTAAATTTTCCAGTACCGGATCGTTTCATTTTGTTTATAGCAGAGCGTAAGAATATGGTCCACAGCAACACACTACATGAAAATCATATGGAATATATGCACGTATCATATAAATATATACATGTTGTATTTCGATGTTTCCATTGATAAGAAGCAAACTTATCTTTTTCGTGTCAAATGTTTAACGTTATTCGTGAGATTTTTAGCGAACTTATTTCATCGTCGTTTGTCTATGAATATCGAAAATCAAGGACCACTTTCGTTCTATAATTTAGGTTATATTTTTTATGACAAAATAAAACGTACGCTAGACATTAAGTTAAAGTTAATTTTATGTGAAAGGAAAAATTTTCCATTTCTTCAAAAAGCAGTATCGGAACAGCTTCCCGTCACCAATACACCCCTAGTAAAACAATTAAAATATCAAAGTCAGACATGACATCCGATAACGGGAGGATGGTATAATTGTCTTTTAAGAAAATTTGATCCTATTCTAGAGTCATTCTTTTGCCTCTATAACATCTAGAAGAAAAAATTTTTTTTAATGCAATTAAATTGACAGGTAAAATATATTGTTTAGATCCTAGATTAAAACATTTACATTCACTAAGGAATTACGGGAGGGAGGATTATCAATTCTTTTCGAAGATCTTAAAAATATTCCTTTAGGATGAAGTAGCGACCTTCCCTCTTAGGAAAAAATCATCCTTTTATCACATCCGCTCATTTATTGAATCCCTGATTCCTTCCAACCGACGGTATCGGCAAAACATCACCAGCATCACTATACCTATAGAGTTTTTAGGACCTACTGTATCCGTGGAAATTTCGAGGAATCAAGCAGCCGTGTCTATATGGACATAAACTTAATTCAGTTTGTTGCTAACCGGTGAATAAAAAAAAAAACTTCAACTTTAAACTGAGATACTTTCCAAGTAAATCTAGAGCTATTAATTTTTTTTTTTTTAAGCAATAACTTAGCTTTGTCACCAATAGAGGCATGATCTACAGATTTAAAGATTACGACGGTGAAGATAAATGTACTTTAAATTCATATTAACATGTAAATTATTTTTACCATTAACAATTTTTTTTATTCTACAACAAATTTATTATTTGTGTATTATTCCAAATTAGAGACTTACTTAAATTAAGATCATAACTGCTAGAAAGCTTGACTATCATTATGAAGTATTCAGCTCTATCCTATACCACTTAAAAGATATGAATAATCCTTATTTAAAAACAGTTTTACTTATACATATTGCCTATTATGCGACAATTGTTTTTTTAAAACCTTGGATCAGAGACCCGCCCTTCCCTTGATGAAAAGCGATTTACAGTTAAATTATTGCTTATTTAACATTATGCTGAACTTATTATACATATTGACTAATCGCATACAACTGAAAACTACTTTAATATTAAAAAAAAAAGGAAAAGATATCTCGCCCTAGGTTACGTAACTTTCAAGGTGAAAACTGTTTTTCTATAATTTTCTCGACTCTTTTGTATTCGTTCAAGACTTTCTTATATATACTATATAATATTGCATTGTATTACAAAATAATATAACTGATTCCGATTTACCTTTAAACAATGAATATATTGTGTATCAAAGTTGTTCAGAACAATCGTACATCAAAATTTAAATATTAAAAATAAATTAAATTTTCGACCATTGCATTCATAGGACATATGACTTCTCATTAACAGATATTTCATATATATATATATAATAGTATACCATGTAAGATGTTAAATAATTATGAATTAAATAGGTTCCTTTTTAAAACAAAAAACACATAAGACACAAGAACAACCACTATTCACTAAAAAAAAGAAAAATAAAATTAAAAAACACGTAAATGCAAGTGCATATTGCTAATACATAGGATAGGAGTATTTTTGTTATGAAATGCATAAAATATGTTTACTTACACTCTGTTTTATGTGAAGAAAAAATTGAATGGAACTGACTCACCTGAAAACAAACAAATATTGCAAAATTATTTTTAAATTCGAACAAAACTATTATATGCTTCAATTAATATAATAATAAAAAACATATATAGTCAATATAATTACGAAAAATAATATATTTTCAATGGTGTGTGTGTGTGTGTGTGTTTGCGCGCGCGCGCGCGTGTGTGTGTGTGTGTGTAAGAGGCGCATGTGTAAGTCTTACGAAAAAAAATAATAAAGAGGAGGCCATGTAGAAGAAATATTGTAAAACGTTTTCATTTAATTACTTTTAATAATTAATTTTGTTCTATATATTTAAATGGGTAATGAATATTGGAACATCACCACTAGTCTTCTATTTTCAGGGCGCACACCCTATTCCTATTCCGTAAGAGATCTCAAGTAAGTGAAACCGCTAAATTAAGTTCCTCTCACTATCACAGAGAAACCGTAACATTATTTTGATGTATTTCTTCCGGTTAAGTAAAAGCCTTCATATTTAAATCCAGATTTAATGGTTGTCGAATAGATCCGAACATTGGGCAATCTATGAGTAAATGGTTTACGGACAGTTTTACACTGCACGCCTTATCAGTTCTGTTGTGGAAAACCAAATAAGTGGTGGTGGGTTAGCTCTGAGTGTCAATCCTCAGCCGAGTACACGTTCTCTCGGGTACTATGTAAAACCATGGGAGGACTTAACAGTAACAACTTATTCAACTGAGTAAATTATAAATTTTGTTACTGGTAATTTAACGAAATTGTTCTACATCAAATCTAAAAAAAATACGGAGTTTTACAACACCAATTTTCTAGTGTTTTAAAATTATTTTCTAAAAATAAAGGGAAAGAGAATACAAACATGATGGCCGATTATTGTTGAACATTAATTCGAGATATGCCTGACGCTATTTATAAAAAAAAAACATCAGCGAAATCATTTTAACCCAGGCCACGCAAAATTATAAATTTTACAGATTTTAACTATACGAATATTTTTCCTTAATTTTTTTTTGAAGCGTAATTTATTTATAAACTAAGGGTGGTAGAAAAATTGTATTTACAGATCAGTAATGTACGCAAAAAAGCAATTCAAGAAAATGTAACAAACTTAGAGAAAACATAAAAAAAATATATTTTTATTTTTTGTGTTATCACTATTATTATATATTCACCGATACATGACGGATCACATTTATAAATTATCATCCAAGCTTCACTTTCGCAGTGAAAAAAAAAAGTTCAATTCGTATGTTGAGTAGGAAAACATATTAAAAATTAATAAAATAAAAACACGTACAATACATCAAGGTTAGAAATCGAAAACTTTGAAAAGAATCTGAGGGTTACTTTCTGTGGTTTCCACTTCAATACGTCAATAATTTATCCTAGTAGTATAGATGAAAAATATCCCACAGCTCGCATTAACACAAATTGGTTAACACAGTACTTATTTCTTATTACCTCAACTCGTAAAATATTATTATATTACTAACAGCATTTCTGATAATAATTCGTAAATTCCATCAGTATGAGTGTATTGTATACTGATTATGATGATAGAGACTAATACAAATATTGATGATGCCGATAATATAAGGTAACGAGCTGAACAATAATGTTACATTATACGATGCATCAATATTGACATAGGAATAATGTTAATAACGAAATGGGTTAGCTGTACTACATGCCAATGATACATTTACGTTATGAAAGATTATCATTACTACTGGGGTTTTACACACGTACCAGGTGGGCTGAAAAGTTCATAGTCTGACACATAGATGGCGCTACTAGTATTAAATCCATATGATCTTTAGTTAGCCCTAACCTTAAAAAGACACGTGTATAAATTTGACAGCTGTCGTACTATTAGTTTGTGAGATATAGCATTTTGAGTGAAGCAACTTTT
>JAAAKQ030062908.1:0-15747 GCA_010016005.3 Zanna intricata
ATTGTAGCATGTGTGAAAAATGCCATGCCTGACCAGGATTCGAACCCGGGACCTCCGGATGAAAGGCCAAGATGCTAGCACACCGCCACGGAGGCCGGCAAGTTACCTTTAAATCTCTTTTGTGTAACCTTTATAAACTATCAATTAATTATCTAAACATTGTTACAATTTTCATAAATACAGATCTATGTCTGATAATAGCTACTCCTATATTTATGATAAGGATTGAAAAATCTTAAGGCTAACCGCAATTTAAACACACACCTTTCCGAATGAAAAGTTACTTAAAGGAAATATTCTCTATCAAAAATTTTAAAATAATTATTATTTTATTAACACACTAAGAAAAAAAGTCACATCTTTTCCTCACACTTAGTTGTTTGTAATTATAATAGCCTAATGACCTTGCTTACCTTTTACATTATGAACATCAAAAAAAGAAGTAAATAAAGAAAAATTTGACTTATGTTTTGTCTTCAAATTTTTTTGGTAATATTCATTTTTAATTAATTCACTTCGATTTATTTTGAATTTCTTCGAATATAATATAAAAAGTACCAGGGAAAATTAACTTGAAAATTGCAACCAGTGAATAGCTCTACTGGGATTGAATAAGTTTAATTTTAGTTCCTTACAAATTACCTACGGTTAATCACGACGCGCTTTGGTTTCGTGGAGATATATATGAAAACTAATTTTATAGGTTAATTTTGTAAGCTGTATTTGAATGATAATGGAATAAACGTGAATCATAATTATGTAAAGAAAATTATGTCAAACTTATTCTCTAATACTATCTTTTGTAAAAATTATCTTTCTCGAAACATATTTTGTTAAATTTTGTCGAAAAGAAAATACCATTGATCTCCGTGTCGGAGTAGTAGCATGTCGGCCTTCCGTCTGGAGGTCCTGGGTTTAAATTCCGCTCGGCATGGCATTTTCCATACGTCACAAATTTCTATTTTCACATCATCACGTACAAGCTATTTTTGTAAGCTTCTATGCATTGGTTAGTCAATAAATAAAATTAAAATAAATATTAGGTGTGTTTAAATTAAATTGATACTTTTATATAATTTACAAAATTATGCATTTCAATAACATTTTCTCATTCACCCTTTCATGAATTATTTATTTCTTTATTATACACTACTCATCAATTTAATTTTTTTAATACATCATATTTACATAATCAAATGCACGATTACCTTTCTACTTTTCGTCATTTTTGATGACTATGAATTACAGCCATAAAAACATATAAAATATAACAATAAGATGATAAAAGCGTAAATTTTACTTCATTTCATATTAAACATTTCTTTTGGTTAAATACTCCTTTGGCATTTATTAATTTTTTTTACTAATATCCCCTCACAAAAGCAGTATTTTATTAATACTGCTTTAAGATTCGATTACTATTTGAAATTCACTGCTATCAGATCATATTTCCTCATAATATTTGATTTTCTTCTTAATAAAATGTTACAAATTGCCTGTGAATCACTTAATATAAACACATATGACCAAAAAAATAAAAAATCAGATGTGGACACCACTTGACTTCCTTGTACACCTATTAAATTATATGTACACATTTTTAAAAGTCCATAAAATTTTATTTCACTGACAACTGCTGATATTTTTCCATATATTTTTTTTAATGTTATTATTGAATTATTAATTATCGTATACATATTTTTTTACAATCATAGGTTAATAATTATTAATAAATCAATATATTTAAATTTAAAAAAAAGTTAAAAAGAGAAAGAAAAGGAGATGAAGTCTGATTCGAACCGATGTATATCCTTGTAAGAAAGATTCAAATATTTCATTAATTTTATTTCGCTATTACTCAGAAAAAAGTACCACTTGTGATACATCATGGAAAGGCTCTCAATGAGGACTTATTAATACAGTAAAGAAAAAGTCCAAAATCCAAATTTTTGAAGTCAAAATTCATTTCATTCATTTTTTGGATTTTGGGCTTTTTTGGGCACTTTTGGTTCAGTCAATTGCAAGCAAAAGGGGAGATGCACAACTAGATATTACAACAGTCCTAAATTCAGAATTTCAACATTATTCGGCTAATCGTTTTAGAGTTATGCGAAATACTTACATACGTACGTACAGACCTCAGGCCGAAACTAGTCAAAATGGAATTATGAACAGTAAAAATGGCTATTTCCATTGAAATCTGAAAACCGAAATTTTTCGCAATCATAATACTTCCTTTACTTGGTACAAGGAAGTAAAAATCTATTCACCGGTTACAAAATTTTGACACATTAACCATTACTAGTAATTTTATTCTTTGATCGAACGCGTTAATAAAGTTTTCATTTTTATTTTCTTGATAATAAATTATCATTTTAATCTCTTTGAAATTTACATATATAACTCATATTTTGTTTTTTTTATCATTGTCCCAAAATATAATAGATCTCTACAATTACAGAATACTTATCGGAATAAACTATCTTTATTAAGCTTTTTTGTAAAGTTTATTTTTTAATATCTATGTACAAGATCATTTAAATAGTTATAGTTATTATTAACCAGTTCTGTATTTCTACAGTGAATGCTTCTTAAATTATAATAATCTGCAATATTGATAATATTTACAAGGTTGTAATAGTATGTAATTATAGTATAAATAAATTTATTAACATATTCAAAATAATTATAATCCCACATATATTTTATATATTAAAATAAATATAACATTACATATTTTCTTCCACTAGTAAAGAAATTATCCCTGAATAATAAATGAAAAATGATGTGAAGGCAACAAGTGAGCTAATACTTTTAAAGTAATAACAACCTTGTAAAGACTGAGAACTCATTATTGTGAGGTCGAATGTTTTGTAACATTTAAAGGTAATTTTATGAAAATTTTCTGTATTAGTTACAAGGAAGAAAAAAATTGTTCGGCTTTTTATTAAATCGTTTATTTTTCTTACTATCGTTGACTCTATCTTCGAAAATATTGGCATTTTGATTTGAAAAAATATGATGTGATACCACATGACTTCATTATACGAAAATCCAAAAATAATACGATACTAAATTATGATTTTCAATTAATGTTAAACAATCAGATGTTTCACCAAATCTATTACATATACACATATGTAATAATGCCTATTAAATTATATATACACATTTTGAAAAGATCATAAAATTTTATTTCACTAATAACTTCTTTATTAATTTATTAATGCAGTTAAGAAAAAGTCCAAAATCCAAATTTTGGCAGCCGAAATCCATTTCATCCATGTTTTGGATTTTGGGCTTTTTTTGGGAAATTTTGGTTCAGTTGATTGCAATGAAAAGGGGAGGTGACAACTAGATGTTACAACAATCCTAAATCCAAAATTTCAATATCCTACAGCTAATCGTTTTTGACATATGCGAGATACGTACGTACGTATAGACACTGCCAACTAGTCAAAATGTGTATTTCCGTTGAAATCTGAAAACCGAAATTTTCCACGCTTTCCAGATACTTATCTGGACGCGAACTTATCGTTATATTTTAGTTGCCATAACCATTATGGTTTTAGCTCTGAGAGTAGATTAAATTATCACCAAAATCTGCTAAGCAGTTCTTAACAATAATAGCGACCCATTCCAGGCTTATTAATAAAGAGAGCATGCGTATAATTGTACTAATAAAAGTCAGCATCTCACCCCTACTGAAATGCAGCTGGTAATCAGTACTAAAAATAATTTACTTATTCACTCTTAGCTAGAGGAATAAGCTAGTTAACGAACATAATAATAATTTATGCGAAATTTTTAAACGTTCAGGAAGTAGTCAAAACATATCCAGAAAAATAAAACTTTACCAATAATTAAATAACAATAGAGTATTATAATTTATCTAATGCGTGTATTAAATGAAACAAATAAGTTTAATTTTTTTCTTTTTTTTCTCCTTTATGTAACGAGATAGTTGTAAACAAAAAAAAAAATAAAATAAAGCAGACAATTTAATTTAGTTATGTACGCAAAAAAATTTCACAAATTTTGGTTAAAAAAGAATTTCAGAAATGTAAATTAGTATTATTATTATTCTTCCTAATAAAAAATAAACCTGTAAAAAGTTGTTTTCCAAGTTTATTTCAATCAAATCTGACCCTTTTTTTAGTACGTTACATAACACCTAGCATATGACCTTATCTTATAATGTCTAGTTGATTTATATTAAATCAGTAAGTATTTATGCTAATTTTACTCTATAAATTATTTTAAAAAATTGAAATGAAAAAAAAAATCATTTCTATTTATAAATAACATTCTACAAAGAAAAATTTTCTAAGTTTTAATGTAAATTCAATTAAAATAGAATTTATCCTTGATAAAAGAACGCCTTTAGTCGAATAAGCGATTACATAAACGATTCAGAACAGATGACAATGAAATTTTAAGAAAATTTCTAGCTACCTTAGCAAGATGACAATTAAAATTTAAAACCAGTACTAAGGAATATCTTAGTCCTTAACAAAAATAATAATATATGACCGCTTTCACTTATATTTTATTTCTTGTTATAATTTCCCACCCGTTAACCGCAGGGATTTCCCTGCGGTTATCAAATTCATGTTAATGAATATTAACATAATAGTTAATATTCATTTATAGTTAATGTAAAAGTAACCCGTCTAATTATTATTTTTTATTACGTTCTAAATTATCTGAAGTTTTTTTATTACTGATTTTTTGTTACATTAAGTCAGTAGTGTGCATCATTATTATACAGGAAAGTTATAAAACTAAAGCTGTAAACCTATGCTTAGCTGAAATTTTTTGTCAAAAAATAGAACATTTACATCGTTTGAATTTGTCACTACGCAAAACAGACTTGTTAATAAACAGCTGTCGTAAGAATGTACTGAAGATATGAATGAAAAAGAGTACTCTAACTCGAGTACACTTTTTCATTCATACCTTCATTATTATCTATTATTAAATATTATTATATGATATATATCACTTACTTAAGAAAATCTAACATTTTATCTAACTTTTGCCTGATACGGAAAACATATTATAATACATAATAGGAGTTTTTATTATTTAAATACATTTATAAATTTATATTAAAATTATGAATGTAGGTTTAATATAAAACTTAATGAGGCGAAATTTCTTTTATCAAAACCGATATAGCAGTGATTTGAATGAAGTGGCGAGCAGAAGAACCTAAAATTTAGATTAGATATTTAAAATCATAGTCGGTTGCTATCCGATGGAAAAAGTTATAATGAAAAACTAGTTTCAAAAAATTTCTAAGTTAAATTTAACACTAAAGAAAAGCCCAGATCCTTGATGAGGAGTACGTTTGGGATCACGAGGCTGTTTCGTACGACCGGCTGAAAACTAGTGAGTAAAATCTGTTTCAAATATCGTGTAGTACGGGTGGATATTACTCGTATTGTCGTAAAGTCAATGTCAACATCTTTATCAGGTCAGGTGTAGACCCTGTGGATGAACCGGTGGTAACTTTATCGCTCAAGGCAGGCAGAAAGGTAGTCATGTAAGAAAGATTATTCTTTCCAACCAAATTTAAAATTAATTATGTCAATAGGCTATTGAAAATAAGACAAAGTAAATAACTAAATATTTTTCTACTGAATTAATTTTCTCACTGCGATGTTAAGGAAATAATTTCGCACGAGTTTAGTCTCTTAATTACATTAGTTAAATTAATTGTACTGTTTCAGATATTCGGTGATTTCTTGTTTATGTGTGTTTCAAATCAGTTAATTTGTTATTTATATTGTCCTCGAATGGCTTCAGCGGCACGTGGCAGTGTAAAACCTTGTGGTAGCCCTGAAAAGGGCTGTTTTCGTCGCCGAACGGCTTCATCAGCTCGTTGTGATTTAAAACTTTGTAGTAGCCCTGGGAAGGGCTTTTTGAGGTTTCTGGAGTAATGGCCCTGAAAAGAGCCGTTTTTGCGTGAGTTCTGAGAAGAACTGTTGGACCCGGAAGACGGTCTCGGGCGAAGTTGACTCGGCTGTAGTCGACGAGTTGCGGTTCGTCTATTGAGATTAGACCGGGTTTCCCCTCAGCGGTAGTTAGTTTCCACCACAGCGTGGCAGTGGTGGACCCCAGAGTTCCATAGAGTCGGATCGGCGGAAAATTCACGCCAGTGAACCTTCTTTAACCTATAGTGGTGGGACTGCAGCGCCGCTACGATGAGGGATCTGCGCGATCAGCTAGGAATGTGGTGGGCGTGCTGCTGTGTACTGAATACTGTACTGCACTCCTGCTGAATCTGAGCTGCTACCGCGTTGCGTCCGCCGATGTTAAGTTAGGCATGTGGTAACGATATTCTTTATAGGTCGATTTTGGTATTTTTACACGATGATTACATTGATAAGAATTTTTTTTTTTTGTTTCCTAACATGCTATACATGATTTTAATCTGTTTTTTGATGCGGAAAACGAATATGAACTCAGAATCTTTCCATCACCCATCATTTTTGAAAAAGTCTTAAATTTTAATTAAAGGATTTTTTTGTCATTTTTCGACGTAAAGTTACATAGTATTGACGTATAATTTTGCATTTTAAGCTTCTATATTGTATTTTGTTACTTATTTTTTATTATTTAACTTTGTTAAAATAATTTGTAAGCTATAAATAAACAATATTAGACAAAGAATTAAATCATATAATAACCACAAACTGACATCATATCTAATACTAAAGAGTGAATTTTCATGGAAAAGAATTAATCATTTCTGTGCAGGTCAAAACATGTAGCTGAAAACACAGCTGTGTTGTTTGTATTAAGCACTGCATTTAGGAATTAATTAATTTTGTTCAGTCTTAAGTTTGTTAACAGTCCAGTTTCACAATGTCTCGAAATTGTTGAAATGATGTGGATGGATGCCTTTTGTTATGTATGTAGTGAGTTTACCGTAAAATAAAATAGAAAAAAAACACTAAACCTTTAATTAAATAATTTGTAGTTTCCGTGTAAAATTTGTGATCAGGGTAAGACGTGGTCCTCATATAGTATGCACTAATTGTTCTGTATATTTAAGAGAATGTTGAAATGTAAGGCTTTGGTATACCTATGGTTTGGTGTGAACCAAAGGATCATGTAACCGATTGTTACTTTTGTTTAACAAGTATGTCTGGAATTTCTAAAAAATCTAAACATACTGTAAAATATTTTTCATTGTAATCTGCAATCAGGCCTGTACCTCACAGTGAAATTATTCCGGTTCTTGAGCTACTTGCGAATGTATGTTTTGAAAGCAGCGATGAAGGATAAGGCAGTATTGAAGAAGACAACAATGATTTTGATTTTGAATTTGAATTATCTGCCAATAAGCCAAATCTTATATCAGAAGGTGAATTAAATGACTTGGTTAGGGATTTAAATTTATCAAAAATCAAACTGAACTGTTAGGATCAAATCTGCAAAATTGGAATTTACTTCAAAAAATAAAAAAATTTTCGGGTTTTCAAAGCCGAGAAAAAGAACTTTCTCAGTAGTTTATTGATAAAAATAATTTGGTTTATTACACAAACATTGATGAGCTTATATTGGATTTAGGACAAGTTCAAAGACCTGAGGACTGGCGCCTTTTCATAGATTCGTCCAAGTATAGTTTAAAAGTGGTTCTACTACACAACGGTACCAAATACCCATCGATATCAATCGCTTATGGTATTAATTTGAAAGAGAAAAATGACAAGATGAAAGATTTTCTTGAAAAAATTAATTATAAAAAACAAAACTGGAATATACATGATGATCTGAAAGTTATATAAAAAAAACCAAGAGAAAGTTATATTTGAAACCACATAATTTTGTTAGGCATACTGTTAGACTATACTAAGTAGATGTGTTTTCTTTGCGAATGGGGCAGCCGAGCTAGGGATAAACACTAACATGGTATGTCACCAAAGAGTGGAAGAAACGAGACAACTTAACTCCAAATGGGAATAATATTATTCATGAGCCCTTAGTTGAATCCAAAAATAATATTTTTACCCCTCTCCATATCAAGCTAGGACTAATAAAACATTTTGTAAAACCAATGAAGAAGGATAATCCCAGAGTTTTGAATATCAGGCAGAAATTTCCGAATGTAAGTGAAAAAAAATTAAAAAAGGAATATTTGTTAGTTTTCAAATAAGAGAGTCGCTCAACAATTATATATTTAACTTAATGTTAAATAATGTAGAAAGTGCAGCTTGGCCTTCATTTAAAGACAATTTGCAAAAGTTTTCTCGACGAACAAAAATCCGACAATTACCACGATATTGTTAATCAACTTCTTACTTCACACAAAGCTATGCGATGTAATATATATCTTTGAAAATACATTTGTTCCATTCACATATGGATTTTTCCCGGACAACCTCGGAGACCAAAATGACGAACACGGTGAATGTTCCCACCAAGACATTTCGGTGATGGAAAGCCGCTATAAAGGGAAATGGAATACTAATATGCTAACTGATTACTGTTGGAAATTAATTTGGGATGTGTCTGAGCCTATTTATAAAAGAAAAGTAACGGCGAAATCATTCTAACACAGTTATGGCCGTGCAAAATTATAAATTTGACCGATTTTAACTATATTTTTTCTCAACTTTTTTGAAGCATAATTTAAAACTAAAGTTAGATTAAAAAACTAAAGTTTATTTAAAACTAAGGGCGATAGAAAAATTGTATTTACAGATATGTAACGTAGGATAAAAGCAATTCAAGAAATGGTACCAGACTTAAAGAAATATTAGAAAAGTTTTTTTTTTATCAGTGTTATATTATAAATTAACATATTTGTTTCAATTTTCAATTAAGAATTAAAACTGAGGGTAGTATTGGAAAAACTATCAGACGACAAGAGAGTGCAACTTCTTTCTGCCAAGTGATAGGAAAAAACTTAAAGAAAGTTGCGACATTGGAAAAAAAAAGAGGTTATCAGGCACAAACGCAAAAGATATAAGCCAGAAGATCTGGAGAGTAGTTGAGATAGTCACAATACTCGTACATGTAAACTGACCGTGGAAGTTATAGACTATGTAAAATAAGAAGAATTAGAGGTTCTCACGCATATAGGTCTTAAAAATTTATTGGAAGACCTATCCGGTTTCATAGAGATAAAACTCTCTTAAAAAAAATCACATGATAAACAACGGGAAAGATGAACCGAAAGATGAACGGGGTGTGCTGAACCGATTTCAAAAATAAAAGTAAATAACTTTGTCTCAAACAAGTGCAGAGTAAGTAAATAATAAAACAATCAGTGAAGTTGAAAATGTTCTATTCTAAACCTAAAATTTCTGCTTGGAGTGTTGATATTGGTGAAGTCAATTTCATAATAATGGGCTAAGTACTTTAAGCGTGCACGCACGTGTGTTTATCTTTATTAATGAATATACAATGTAAATATATATAAATCTTTTTAATTTATTCGTTTTCGTTGATTTTTCAGCGAAGAATCATCCTTTTTTCATACACTTGTATTTAATAACTCGTTTTAAATCTTTTTGTTGAGTTTTAAAAAAATCGCTTCTACCATTTCAATTTCTTCTCCTTGGTATTTACTTTGTGAAAAATTTTCGCGAAGAATAAGATTAAGTTAATGTTAAAGTAACGACTGATTTTACATAATCGAAGCTTTCCTCTCTTTTTTTATGTTAGATTCAGTGTACTATTATGATGGAAATGAAATAATATCTAGATTTTAAATTACGTATAATTTAAATATTTATTTTTAGCAATACAATGTGTACAAATAAAACTGGTATTATTTACACAAGCCATTATTTTTTTCGTTTATTCTTATTTATGGATATTTTATTGTTGTGGTTTAAATGTGGTTTTTCCGTGTTTATTATTTATTTTATAGTTATCGTCTGTATTAACTGGAATAATATATGTTTTTAAAATAAATATTCTGTGAATTCGAAGACCACCGATTAATAATGTAATTTAAACAGATTATATTGTATACAGCTTGCCCTAAAATATTTGCGTCAATTTTTATAAATTTCAGAGAATCTCCATAATCTATGAAAATCTTTCGAGTTATCACATAAAGTTATACGTCAACATAATAAAAAATAAGCCTCCACTTTTCTATTTAAAAAAAGAAACTCTCACAGAATTACAAATTAAAACACATTTATTTCTGCTACTTTTTCACAACCATCAAGTTTGTTTAAATATGGAATTATTATTTATGAATATGCGTATAAATGTCAATTAAACTTATTCCCGGTCCGTTGTATTAACCTTATAATAGTAGTTAACCTTGGGTATAAAATTATACCTTAAGAATCTTCAGTTCTTTTCTAACGATTTTCTCACAAAATATATCATGTTGTTTCATAAATTTAAATTTTTACCATACTTGTTATTTATAATACATGTTGAATTAACCTGTACTGAATAAACTAAAAAAGTGTAAGTCTGTACGATTGCGTTTTGAAATCTGCAGAGTTACAGATTGCAAATTAAGGATACCATAGATAGGAAAAAAACTTTTTCCTCTTTTTTTCTTAATAATAATTAGGTAAAATTACGTTCTTAATAATAATTAGGTATAGCCTATTTTTTTTTCTTTTTATTTTGCATAGGAGGAAAAAAAAGATCCACCAGCCGACATCTGCCCGCATAGATGACAGTGTGGGGCTCTAACTCATTAAAATACCTCCCCCCTTCGCCACCCAGGGGCGGCCAGAATCGCTTTTCGGCATAACATCAGCCAGCCCTGGGTTCGTGGCAGCAGATTACCCCTGCCTGCTACCCTTCCCGTTTGGGCTCCTGCAATGGAGCCCCCCTTTGGAGTCCTCTTGGCATCCTTAGAGCGTGGCGACTCCCCGCTTCTGAGAAGCCGACACGTTCCTCCTCCAAGAGGCTGTCCTTCCCGCCCTACAATAGCTTAAAGGGACGACATGCGCATTTAAAAATACGCGAGTGCCCCTCCCCCACCCGCTCGCGACCTCTCAAACCTAAGAGGGGCCCGAAGGCTTCGTCGGAAGTACCCCGACCATTCTGTCAGGAGCATCCTCTTTGCCTCCTTCTTAGGCATTCCTTCGAATTTCCTTTTGAGTTCCGCCACGCGTAGCTGGATCGGTGGAACGCCCGCGTTGACCTCCGCCACATCTCCTGATACGGTTCGGTATGCTGACGTGATTTTCAGTGTTGCTCTACGCTGGAGGGACCCTAACCTGTTGATGTTTCTCTTCACCTCCAGCGCACCAAACTATACCAATCATTTGTAGGTTGGTAAGGCCAGATAAATTCTGATCCTCTGGCAGGTTTGGGATGTGATTTCGCTCCGACCTCGCCGGTGTTCATTAGGAGCTTTTAGTTTTTGACTGCTCAAGCGGGTGGTCGAACACAGCCTTACTCGGGCTTCAATAACTGAACGCTCACTAAGCTTTGTGTTAGGTGTTAACGTCATTCAGTCTGTACACGTAGTGCCTGGCGTGACAGTCAGTGTATTTTTTTTCTTTTCCGATGGAGCAATCCGTAGGAGATTGCCTAGAGGACTTGGTCGGTTTGGCCAAGAACCTGGTGACCGGTGACCCCTTCAAATCAAGGAAGTCAGTTGGTCGGTCTCCGCCAAGGCCCCGGTCCTCCGTTGATGAGGTCTTGGGAACTCACATAGGAGTGGAGCACTGTGGTGTTGCGGATTGCACCAAAAATTCGAGCAAAACCTCGGTTTCGATCCGAGCGGGGAAGGCTTCGGCTGGATCCGCGTGGGGAGAGCCCAGTTTGGGAGGGGACGGCAAGTCCGAAGGGCAGGTCTTCACGAAGCCGAAGGCAGGTGGAAAGAGCAGTGTGGTGATCAACTCCGTACCGGAGGTCGCTGGAGTGAAATCGCCTGCGAAGGTGACTAGCTCCGGGGCTAAAGGGATGGAGAGGATCGAGTAAATGCGGGCCGCGTGGGCAAAGCTCTCTTCTAAAAAGAAGTCAAGAATTTCTTTAGAGATTCGGCAATTGCCAAACAATCGACAATTCATTGTCAATTGTTTTGCAGCCTGTTTGGCTGAATGTCAATTGATGGTATCTAAGCTGGCGTTGAAAAATGAGTACCTCCAGGGCGCCAACCTTGCCCTAGACTCAGTCATATCGAGACTGTCGGGTAAGGTGAGTCAGGTGGTTTGAAGTCATGGACTTTAAACCGGAGACGGGGCGGGTCCTTGGCGAGATCCATACTTCCTTGAAAAGGGTGGAGGAGAAGATTAAAAAGCCTGCCACAGTAACAGCAGCGCCTGCACCTAAGCGGATTAGTCCACCGCAGCCAGTCCAGACGAATGCTCTCAAAATTAAGCGGGTTACCGTTAAGGTGGTTCCGGTAGCGCCTGGTCCGGGGGCTTCGTCGGCAGCAACGAAGCTAACTCTGAAGAAGGTTCTGGACCCGAAGAGAGAAAAGTTCCAGATCTCCCGGGTCACGAAAACAAGGGACAATGGAGTCGTCCTGCAGGTCAGTAATGAGCTGCAGGCAAAGTGGCTGCTGGAAATCGACGTTTTAAAGAAAAACGGGCTGAAGGCTCAGTTGCTGGACGAGTGGAGGCCCCAAATATTAGTATATAATTTGCCAAGGGCAACGAGGGTAGAGGAGCCCTAAATCCTCAGGGCAATACCTAGCCAAAATCCAGTTTTGATTATGGCGGTCGAGGACTTCTTGGCGGGAACCAGAGTGGTTGGGCAGTTGAGGCGGAAGGAAGCCCCAAAGAGCCACTGGGTATTAGAGACCTTGCCCAAGATCAGATAGGTCTTGGTGGCCGGTGGACGATTGTTCTTCGGGTGGACTTCTTGTATGGTCGTCGACCATATACAAGTACCTCGTTGCTATAAATGTCAAAGCTTCGAGCGGAGAGCGGGCCTCACCGCTCTCCGCTGCAAGGCGCAGGAGGAGATATGTGGTCACTTAACCCTTGAAGGGCATAGGGCAGCAAACTGCTCAAATAAGACCGTGCCTGCGAGATACGGCTTCTGTGCCTCGGTGAAGGGCTTTGATGCCGGACACCGGGTTGGTGGGGCACATTGCAGGTCGCTTGACAAGGCACGGGCGAAGATCGTGCATAATACGGCGTAAGGCGACGCCTGAAGAGAAGGAAGCCTTTGAGAACAACCTACAACATTTCGAACGCTAGCGCCTGAGACAGTTGAATTAGAACCATTCACGGGCGGCTACCAGTGAAGCCATGAGGTTCCTTCAGGAGTACAACCTCGAGGTCCTCTTGGTCCAGGTCCAAGTAAACGGTCGGGGACAGGGTGGTCGGCTTCCACGGAGTTGATGTAATTCAATCAAGTGGGGGACGGCCGTTCTCTGCGGTAGTGGTCGGTTCAGGCTCGTTGGGTGTCTTCTGGATGCCTCATTTGTCTGACGAGCAGTTCTCCGTCGTGCGAATCACGAGGGGAACGCTCGATGTTGCACTGGTGTCGGGATATTTCCGGCATGGATGGAGTATCGGTGACTTGCAAGCGAAGTGTTGGGTAGGATTCTGAACAGTCTCCCGGCCACCAGAGTGCTGGTAGCTCTGGACGCTACCGCCTGGGGATCGCCACACACTGACCTCAGAGGCGCTGGTCTCGAACAGTTCATTGAAGCCAGGAACCTATGCTTCCTTAATGACGCAGAACAACCACCAACTTTCTCTTGTGAAGTGGGGGAAAGTTACATCGATGTCACCTTGTGACGGGCAAATTGCTTCGATATACAAGTAGTTGAACTATCTGGCCGAAAGCCAGTGTTAGCGATCATAGGCATATAACCTATGAAATCGCTCACGGAGGCGGTCTAAGAGTTCCAGATCCAGGTCGCCACAACCTAAAGCGCATGGATCAGAACAGGCTTCGGCGCAAGTATGCAGCTGCATTGCAAGGGTTGCAATGGTGCATGGAGCACAGAGAGGTGCAATTGACTGCTGAACTATTCGATCCAGGCAATCAAGACTAGTTGCGACAGGGTCCTATGGCGGCCTCGGCCAATGGACAAACCCGTGTACGATAGCCAGTCCGCTGATCTTCGAGATCCTGGAGCCGTCATTACCGCTGCTTCCGGGCGTCCATCTGTTAACCGCAGGCGGAGGCTTGGGAATAAGTAGTGGTCCTTTGACCTGAGCGTGTTCGCGCAAGACTTAGGATAGCGAGAAATAGGTATCAGCGGCCGCCCTTCACGGGAACAATCGTCGACGATGTGCGCGCTGAATACCTGCGGACCTACCGGCGTGCCGGTAATGAGTATGTTCATGCGGTCAAGGAAGCCAAACTCAAGGCTTGGCAAGACTTCATGAGGGGGTTACAAAGCAATCCCTGGCAGCTCGCAAAGTCATGTTACCGCTAGAAGCCATTGCACGTTCTGTCCAGTGTTCGGTGCGGGTTAGGTAGTCGAGACCATACTTTAACACTTGTAGCGACTTACCGGGCGTTCCTGAACAGTCTGTTTCCAGATGCTCCGAGGGGTGAAGCGGATGTCGGCGTCAGGGCGGGTGTAGTGCCATTCCCTGGCGTACGAGCTGTGGATCCCGCAGACACAGACCGAGTGGTTTCGTCGTCGGTTTACGCCGTCTCAGTGATGCACGAGCTTAGGCGGATTGTTCGGAAAGACTACGGGCTGTCGGGCCGTCAAATGTACATGGTGTACCGAGGTGTCTTCGACAGCATGCTTACTTACGCGGCGCCAGTATGGGAGCATAGGTTGGATCAAAATAGAGCGCTTCTTCTAAATTTAAGGAGTACCCAGCGCAGAGGCTTGATTGTGTGCACTGGAGTTTTTAAAACAACCTCCTTTGAGGCGACCACCGTATTGGGAAAGAATCTCCCAATGATCCAAACCCAATCTCCCAAACAGTGGAAGCCTGATCCTTGAAATTGGCTGGCCATCAGCCATATAGCTCCAAGCGCTGAATAAATGGTGGACAGGTACTTACTGGCATTTCAGCGACCGAGGCCTGGCAACAAATTGCTGTCTTAGGTTAAGTTTTAGAATTGACGAAATTATTTATATAATATTGAGTCATATATAGTTAGATTGTTGGGGTGCGCCTACCCATTTAGAAATATATGCCAAGTGAACGGTAGGACACGCAAGCAGGTGGCGTTACGCGCCAGGCTTTACCACTCACGCATTTTAGTTCTAGGAGCTTTGATAAATGGTCGCAAGAAAACGTTTTTAGGTACAAGTAGCCCTTTGTGGCACGGACATTCGGTCTTATGCTCTAGGGCGACCGAATGGGGTGGTGGCGGGAGACATGCCAGTAAACCAATACCATCCCCCCAGATCCTGTATAAATCTATACAAGGACATTCTCTTAGGCGTCGTGTCCCATTCATACTGCCATGATACCATCGCGAGACCGCCTCCTCCGCAGGCCGGGAATGGGCAACTGAACGAAATTTAGATCCGGTGCACCGAGATCACCGTTCCGCTGCGGTACAGGCCCGGTACGAAACCGCATCCCAAATACCTCGGGTTCCCTGCCTCTTCGCAATCTACACATGGTAGCTCGAAATTTCATCACTAAATCTATTGGGAGAGCCTTTCCCAATACGGTGGTAACCTCATAGGAGGTTGTTTTAAAAACTCCAGTGCACACAATTAAGGCTCTGCTCTGGGCACTCCTCGAATTTTGATGAAGTGCTCTATTTTGATCCAACCTATGCGCCCATACTAGCGCCGCGTAAGTAAGCATGCTGTCGAAGACACCTCGGTACACCATGTACATTTGACGGCCCGACAGCCCGTAGTCT